>MU172941.1:13626-25213 GCA_016695475.1 Suillus decipiens | reverse complement strand
TCCTCGCTCCTACCCCGTCCGTCTCGTAACCGCTAGACTTCCCTATCTCAGCTTGAGCGCCCTACAGAGGCTTTTCAAGCAGTTCCCTCCCGCCAAACTCTTCTCAAAACTTTGCACATTGGAATTCTCTGCCATATTTCGTCTGTCAGAGTGTAGTTCAAAATTCTTGCTACTTCGGCAGTTCATGTTGCCTGGATTGGAAGCGCTCAGGTTTTCTGTATTTGGAGGCGTCTCAGCATATGAAGAAGTAAAGCAATTGCTTGATGCTCTTCCCGCAGAAGCATACAACCTGCGTCGGCTATCAATAGCGGCGGCCAAACATTGTCCCATACCTTTTGCAGTTCCTCTGAGTTTCGGAAAGCTGTCAAAGTTAAATACGCTGTCCATTCACGGAGTCGATGTAGGTATGATGAGGCTGACAATCAGCAATATCCAGCAAGCTCGATGTCTTCAAGTCCTCGTCCTTACTCTTTGCAAGACCTCCTACGATGCAGGTGGTATACCCCTTGAATTGCATAGTCTCGAAGAACTCCGTCTCTATGGCAATTCTTTGCCACAGTGCACACATTTCCTTCGTCAAATCACCACCTGACAACTATCAAACGTCTGTATTGTGTACTCGAAGCCTGCTCGCCCGACCGAAATTGCTGCGGTCATGGAATCCCTGTCCGCGTCTTGCCAAACTTCTGGATCCTTGAAACGGATTTATATGATGGACACATCATATCAAAATGCGGATAATCATAAGCTCGTCATCCCACTCCCCTCCGAAATTTTCCGGCCTTTGCTCAAGTTCAGCGAGCTGTCATGTGTTAAATTCATCGGCATTGGAAATTACAACCTTGACGACAATTTGATCAATGATATCACAGTTTCCTGGCCGAGTATTCGGGAATTAAAGTTCGCCTCAAAGAGACGTGCCAGTTGTACCGTCACCTTCGCCGCCATGATGTCATTGGTGTCAAGGTGCAAATCGTTGCAGGTCTTACACCTGACGGTCAATGCTACACAACCAACGATGACTCCTCGATCAGCGAACGGGCGCAAGGTGCTTTGGCCTAAGCAGACAGCTCTTCGCAAGCTGCGTCTTGGATATTCGGAGGTGTCAAAAGTTGCACGCGTTCCATATTTCCTAACGAAGGTGTTTCCAACACTATCGGATTTCAAGTGGTATGTCGACTTTGGGGATTCCAATATCGATATCGCTATGGAATCAGCACTGGCAGAAGCACGACGACAATTGAGGGTGCTTCGGAACTTGGCTGACGACGATATGGGTGACGAATTGGAGGTGGATTCAGACGAAGACGAATCGGAATGGTGAATAGGAGGCTTCATCGTAGATTGTATTACATAATATACAGTGTTGAATGATAGGCATTGATAGCCTGTTTTCAAGTTCACTGCTACTTGAATGGTTCGTTCCGAAATTTTGGACGAGAAGTGCATAGGCTACTCGTAGTAACATTTTAAAGACTCCGCATCCTGGTCCATCTAGCAGCTGCCCTAGATCTTCAGGTAAGGAGTCAGAACAAAGCAAATTGTCCTAGTAAGCCTAGTTGACAGATCCGGGAACACCCGGGCTACCGCTGACCCACTACATCACCTTCGACTTGCAAGTACCAGACTAGGCCTTTACATCTGGCATGTTGTACCATTCTATGCGCCCCTTGGTCGAAAGAAGGGTTCTGCATGTTCAAGCCGACCTGTTGCAGAACGTGTGAAGGAGGTTGCACCTATGATCTTATCAATGCTGGAAAAAGGTGCGCTTTACTTTTGTGTGAACAAAAACTGACGTGCAACATTTAAAATTTGTGTCTAACCTGGAAAACACACGCAGGCAATCCTCCATCTCATGTGTGTTCCAGTACAACTGATCAGATTACCTCCACCTACCACCCGTCGGCCCGGTCCCCCCAAAAATGACCTGTGATCTTCTCGACCTCAATTACTCCTCGTATTCGGTAACTCGAGGACAGTATTACCATTCTTCAACTGGTCATTATCTCTATCATGTTTCCATACAACTTCCATTCCATGAGTTAAGTCAAGTGTGTCCTTGCCACGCCTTGACTCGCTTGTGTATCTGTTACCTATTACCCCTTATCCTCCCTCATATCTCTCCGTCCGGGCCATCTTCTACATATCCACATACCTCAACCGCTGCTCTCGCTCTCGAAGTTTCGAGCCTTCACGTACAAGTCAGTCGTTTCAGGGTAGTCTGGACCTGCAGCGCACGGTAATAACTTCAAGGACAATTCATGATCCAAGAGAGTAAGCACGGGACATGAGTCCGACATCATCTAGACTATCCGAAAAATTCTGAGTCGCTCATCATCTCCTCATTGCGAGTGTTGCGACAATCATGAACAACATAACAGCAGCTACAAGTGACGTGGTTGCGCTTTGTTGGTGTACAGTCGCCAACCGAATCCCAACCACGTCATCTTCTGGCCCTTCGACCTATCACCTGCAAGCAGAAAAGCCATCAAGAGCGGACTCGTCGACATGAGCCACATGTATGCGAGCTATGATGTATCCGATGACGATGTTTAAATCGTATCAGATGAATTCAAGTTAATCTCTTGTGTATGATTCAGACATTCATTCCGTACTAGGAGATCCCACATTTAGTAAGTACGCTGCTGCTCAAGATTAAGGCATCTGGCCAGGCGTTCTCCCATTTTCTCCACAGTTAGTAAACTCGCTGCTGCTCAAGATTCAAGCGTCTTGGCCGGCCATTCTGCGGCACTCATAGTGATGCAGGGAGATATGTATGACCCTTTTTTTTCCTTTTCACAGATGCAACTCATGTAACTACAGACTATAGTATCAGTGTGTCACGGGTATACATTATTTCTCGGCTGCGAGGCTCACGGTTGTAGTCAGGCTTTCAGTCAGATACATTTGAAGTACATCAAGGGTATTATTAGACGAGTCCTCCGAAGATCCAAGGAAAATTCAAGCCTTGATTAGCATTTTCAAGCGGCTTGAAACTGGCTCGTCTCATACATCCGTTTTATTTCCTTGGTTCCCAACTCCAGCTAGACTGAAGAAGTTGGTCGCTGGAGTGCAATTATACCGCATGCTTTTTGCTGTTGTTCTTTCCAGAAAAGAGAACGGCCGTCGTGAAGAGGACCCGCTACAGGCTATGATGGACAAAGGACTCTCCCTCACTGAGATGACTGCGGTCAGTGGCCAATATTTCGTGAAGCGTCAACCCACAATATAACACGTTTTGTCATAGTTGCTTTGCATGCTGCTTGTTGGTGCTACAACCAACACTGGAAACGTAATCACTTGGATCTTCATTTATTTAGAGTCCAACCCGAAATGGAAGTCACTCGTCCAAAACGAAGCCAGACAGTTGTATGAAGACTCCCAGACCTTTGGACCCTACCACAATACCCCCCAACAGCTCCTTGCTATGGCTTCGGTAGAAAAGCAGACGCCGATTATCGATCGCTGCATTTTAGAAACATTGCGCATGCTTTTCAAAGGCCCTTTTCTACGAAAAAATATAGGAGATGACATTTTCGTAGATCAGAAACGCATCCCACACGGAGCCTACGTCATGTTCCCAACCGCCGACATTCACGACAATCCCTGTTTCTATCCAGAACCCAAAGAATTCAACCCTGAGAACTTCTCTGATGATGCAGTTCACGAGCGACAACAACATGGAACGACATTCTTGGGGTGGGGTGCTGGTCGTCACGTGTGTCCTGGAAGAAGAGTCGCAAACATTACCATGAGGATTATTGTTATCCTCATTTTATCGAAATTCGATATACAGACTCTAGATGAAGGGGGGGAACCTGTTCGAAGAGCTCCAGAGCAGCTCGAAGATGCATTGTTTAGGGTACTTCAGGCTAAGGAAGCTGTGACTCTTCGCTATGATGTACGACACTAGACAGTTATCACATTGTTACCGTTGTATTTATTAAGGAATACATATCTGGATGTAGGTGCGGTGTCTTCCCTGTGTCACTTCACAGCCCTGCATTGTTGATGGTGAGTAGGGTCTAGGGTTCTCTTTGCGAATGCCGCGAGGACATTTTCTGCGCAGGGTTCGGAGAAACTCGAAAAAATCCAGTAAGGTCCGACTGATAAAAGGGTACCATGAACTCAACAATGGGTTGAGTGAGCGAATCATGTAGTCTCGAATTGAATCATTTGAATGTTCTCGCTCACGCCTGGACCATTGTATAGCATTTACGCACATGTATATTACTGTAGTAGTGTCCACCATAGGGCCCCCCGCCCCAAAGGACAATAAGCAAGGATCCTAGAAAAAATCATTTGAATAAATATTGACAGGGCGAAAATCAAAATTCCGGATATTCACATGGTATAACACATTGTAATAGGTGCATCACGTTTTCTTGACCTTTTTTCTGTGTTCCTCAATATCTTCTCTGGTCATGCGCGTCCCGAGAAGGACATCCCAGTGGATGAAGAAAGGCTGTGCGAAATTTGACTTGAGTCCGATGGCCTGTACTCGTCGTCAGTACCGCACAGGAGTAGATGATAGCGAAAGAATTACCTGATGGTGTATATCATGGTAGTCCGCGTTATTGCTGCTCATCATCTGGAATGGATCAAAGGGGAGATTGTATCCGCCGTGCATGGAGACAGCCTTACACGAGCTGAATGTAAAGAAAAAAATAGTTTGTCGCACTGAAAGGCATGAGATGCGTCCCGCGAGTACTGTGCCTAGGCTGTCCAACATGATGCCTTCTAACGGATGGTTGTATAATGCCCCGAAGGAATAAGGGACGTAGAGCCTGTGATGCACAGAATGGAAATGTTTGTAGAGATACTTGTTCATGTGCATCAGGCGATGGGTGAAGTATTGCCAAGTATCCAAGATGAACCTGGGAAGACATCAGAGGAAGGTCAAGCGAAATTTACTATGACACTCACAACGCAAATAACATGCGCGCGGCTGGTATTCCCCACCAGTATAGCCAATGGATCACCCCAGGTCCTCCCAATTCCAAAAAATTCATTCCCGTCTGCTCTCCCAAGAAAAGTCGCACAATCCATACCAGCGTGCTTCCTAAGGCCTCCATCTCACTCTGACACCACGCAATCGAGATCTCCGGTGACACTGCTGCCCCAATGAAACCCACCACGGTTTGCGTCGCATGCTGGAATAGGACAGCTTGGGCGACCTGCCAAGGGGTAACCGTATTCTTAGACTTGACCTCCTTGGACTCGTGGATGCGGTATTTATCAAGCCATTTCCAGCCAGAGATGTCAAGCCAGCAGAATATAAGAGACGTTATCCAATAACTGACCACGGGAGCAGCGAGTGCGACGTATACGTCCGGAATGCCGTCGAACACGTTTTGACGGGGGGAGAAATAGAATGGGATTTTAACTGGGGGAAGGCATACGGATTCTCCGGTCACGAAGGATGGGCATGTCGAGTTTGATGTCGATGGTCTCCAGAGTTCTTCCATTGCAAGTTGGCGGAATGAGGTTTTGTTCGAAAATTTGATGTGATTTATATAAGCTTAGGTAGTGTAGTATTGGAAAATCATGAGTGTAATAGTGGGGTGTGACATGGCTTTTAGTGAGTTGGTCTTTGACTGTACGTGTAGGAATGACGCCACACATGCCTTTGTGATCAGACTGAAAGTTCCGGCTCGATGAGTGGTTTGTGTCTAGTCATCATCGGCTCTCCGATTCCGCTGTGAACTGAAATTCATAGGATAGTATATCGTAGCACCAGGTAGGCTACGCCACGTTGAGTGTGGAAATGCTCGAAAAGCAGCTTTTTGAGCATTGGATTTAGTATAGATTAGGTCGTGTTCACGTAGATCACGAAATTATACCTAAAGTGTACAGAGCCTTAGTGTTGGCTGTAATATGCACCATGAATATTTAACATATCTACAAGGCATCAGACATACTAGCAGTACCGATAGATCTAACTCGTTCAACTAAATCGTTCTTTAAAAAAACGAGAGCATCATACACTCCAGGATGAGCGTGCTACTGAAGTTGTAAGTAGTGTTTTGCAGATGAACGCTCTGGCGCATCAGGAAACCGACGTGAAAATGATAAAATGATATAAAGCTTTATCTAGTCTAAAATACATATAACGAGTCACCACGAGTGCAGCTTGAAGGATTTGACTTGCCGATAAGACGTGGCAAGAGATGGTTTGCTTTGTCGACCACCTGATGTTCCCACATGCCTGGTAGACGTGACAAGCGAGGCCTGCTGGCATATCTAAATTGACGCGTTTCTAGGTACCTACCCAAATGAATGAGTATGATGAATACTGGGAATTCTTTAACAGGTGAAGGTAGTACTTGGAGTGCCGGGTGCTTGCATGCTATTATTATATCTACATCTACATAGTACGGAGCGATTTGCAATTCTCCATGTGCGCTCCACTTTCAATTGCGTACTTCAAACCCTTTGTCGCTCTTCAAGGCTACCCTGTCATTATATTGCATTACCGTACGATAGTTACAAGATACTCGTAATGCAACAAATGGAAAAAGCCGTAGAAAGACAAAGAGCGCAATCACACAGCATGACGTGGTGGACAACATGCCGGCGGCTATTCGTGCTTATATATATTGTAGATGAGCATCGGCTGAGTCAGTGAAGCCCTGAAACCACCAGCTTGCTGCAATCGTTCCTACTTCCGTCATCAGGGTACTCTCGTAGACTTGATAATACATGCCAACTGTGTCGGCATCCTAACATTCCGCAGCAGGATGTTACTAGCGGCTGTTACGATGTAAATGAATGCTAGCTCGGGGCTATGTTTTTCACCTGTGGTAGACACAGGAAGGAGTGTCTTTTTTTGTCTTGACGCTAACTAAATCCGTGAAAGCACACCAAGAGGAGTTACCGAAATCAGAATGTTCATCTTATGCACTGTTTCTTATATTCATTTCGGCTAACAATAGATGGTCATATATCTAGCCCCAACTCTCTCATCGTACGTCCACCAAATTCCCCGCTCTTTCATCCACCCTCTAACAACACTACTATGACCGTGGTTTCAGATGACCCTAGTTATTGGCCGTCAATCAATTTATATCGTGTTAACAGTTATTTTGTAGGTTTGTGGAGAGTAGTCTGAGATTGCTGCTGCTGCTAATCTAACCTTGACTGTGGTTTTGAAGTTGCCGCTGCCGCCGCGGTGACGTATAATTGGGGTAAGCATGATAATATTAAAGAACTACCGATATCCTACATGTGTTTTCAGCACTTACATTCGAGCAAGAGGTATGCCAGTCTTATGACCGGAGCACTGCTATCTCGCTAAGAATGATTTTAGGTCGAATTGATCTGGGTGAGCCAAATTCCACATCAGGGGAATAAAATTGATTTGCAACAGGGACAGCATTGGTCACTTATGACCGTTCTGTATCTGAGTGTTTGTAGCTTGCATTATAGTTGTGGTTTGTAACTCATACTGACTCTTGAAAATATCTTAGGTGCGCTATCTTGGAATATTGTATTCCATGTATGTTCGGAAGGTTCAGTACTGTCATTGTACTGATAAACTATGTCTCACAATCAGCTTGAACATACTGAGTATATCTCCTCACATTCACTATCTCTACCTCTTCTGACCTGCGATATATAGACAATGTTCCGACAATCTTGTTGACAGACACAGTGAGTCTTTTGCATTGATGTCTGCTCTTTCCCTCCAATTAACCTTGACACCCTGTAGAAGTAAGTATCATTCTTGATCATCTTCTTGGTTTTTCTATAATGACATAATGACAGTCACAGATGTGGGTCCATTTGGTGTGTACTACCCGAGGCTGATCACTGATTGAATCCCTCAGGCTGGATTGTGCACATCATATCGAGTTGGACAAATATTGTGGTCTTTTCGATGCTAGGAGGTGAGCTTCGCGGTTGCAAGACCTCAATAATATTGAATTGACTGAAACACCTTACAAGCCATCATTATCACTCGGTTACGTGCCATGATCCAACGATCTAGGAAGATCCTGATATTTCTCGTTGTCACCTTCCTGGCTGACAACATTTTCAACGGAGTAGTTGCCATAATGATGACGATGCATTCTTCAGGGGGTACACTTAATTGTGAATGGGAAAATATTTGTGGCTCATTGATGTATACTAGAGGAACTCGTCCTCTCCGGCACCTATCAGTGTGCGATTGCCTGCGCGGAAGGTATGCCTGTTCTGAGTACCATTACTTGGATACCTGGCACCGTGTGGGAGGTTTTGGCACTGTGCCTCGTAGTCTGTGTTTCTGTAAAACACTTCAATGAACTGTGACAATATTCGGCAGGGGGAATTATCGGAGGCTGTTTCAGGGTGTTGATGAAAACTCGCATGTTTTACTTTGCGGGGTGAGCTCATTATATTTTCTGAACTTTTTTCTTTTCCGCTGAGCGATCGGACATGCTAGCTTTTTGGTTGTTTCAGGTTTCCGCCTCATCAGTCTATTCTCGCCAACAAACTTATTAGTAGGCCAATTTTTCATCTACCTTTGTATGCGACCACGGTTCATCATTTCTATAGGGTACTCAGATGTATGAGGGGTTTCTTCAAATTTTTTCGGCCATGCAGATGTTTGTGTTGGGACCACGCTTGATCCTTGACATTCGAGAATATTACGCCAGGCTTGTGGCCGACTCGGATGCAGCAACCGACATGACCTCAATCGCTTTCCAGGAGCGTGACAATGATGATACTCGATAAATTTCACGCTTGTTTGGTGCTCTGCAGGAGGCGGGAGAATTTAGGTTTTTTGATTCTGAGTTTTGTTTTTAGTATTAGGACGCAAGAGTACCGACTACATGGATGTACGACCGCTCAACAGCAACATAGAATCGATATTCTATGTCTCATCTTCATTCGTATCATGATCTGTGACCATATCGTCATCTCGATTGTGTAAGGCTGGGGGTGGTTCGAAGGGGAAAAGAGAACAGAATGAGAGAGATAAGAGACGTGTTAGTAAGTAACACGAAGAGAGATAAGGCTAGGCTTTATAGGATGAGGACTTTCTTGGGGACTTTCTGTCGTACTTGGAGCGGGGATCTCACAGCAGGATTTGCTTCGCTACACTCGATACGCTGTGTTTCGCTATCCTCTGTTTCACTGTAGATACGAGAGTACATGGGTGGTATATATAGTGAAAATAGTAAGGGTCCTTGGTGATGGATGAGCCGATCGATTATGTGAAAACAGAGGCACCAGGGAGTGGCGTTGCAACTGACAAGGTAAAGTGGAATGAAGAGAAAAAGGGTATGAAAATTTGAATGAGTGACGGTAAGAGTAACGAGAGTTGCATAGCATGTGGTCGGTCTCGAACGTTCTTGATTTGAAGCGTGGTCCAGGCGTTGAGGACCTCCGGTCCTTACATAAGGTCACCGAAAAAAGAACTATGGCTTCAAGTACATCTACCCTGTATCAAAGCCATGAGTCCTGCCTTCTCCGTCAACTCTATATCTTTCCCGCGAAGTCAAAAGGGTGCAATTGATGTCAATAATGCGGCAGATTTCACAAACCACGAGCTCACGAAGAAACTCGACAAAACGCTTGCTTGTCACCGAGCCATGTGCAATATCATGGGTGATAATTCCATCAAGGGCGAGGATAGGAAGAATCGACCGTCGTGTCCCTCGGACAAAGGGTCTGGATTGAACACAACAAGTTCCACGTGCTGAGTATCCCATCTAGTGTGCGCTTGTTCTTCGCAGCCTCGTCTCCAAACATCAACATCTCTGGATCAGGGGCAATCTCACCAAGCCTATTCACGAATGCAGCGCATTTTTCCTCATTTCGCTCTAGGGCATGCCGAGATACTTTTTATGTGTGATGCCGAAACGTCGTAGAATTCGAAAGAGAGTGGATAATGAAATCTTCACGTGTCTGCGTAAGAGCAGCTGACTCTGAAGTTTATCTAGGAAGACTGAACTGTGTAAATAGCAGTGGGACTTGATGTAATTGATGTCCTCGTAATTGAGACCGCGCCAACGGCCTAATGTGAATTTGAGTTAATAACATCAGTAAGTTTGTCAGAGCTGTAGAGTTTGGTATACAAGGGATTTTCGGGTGCCGAGAACCTCACAGATTTGTCTGATAGAAAGTCCTTGTACATGACGAAGAACAGGAATGCGAAGCTTTAGATCAGACGGAATAGCCCAGGGAGGCATATCGTTCAGTGGTTCACGTGGTGTCGCGGTTCTGGGGTCCTAGCCCAGAAAACAAGTTGGATTCCGCATAATTATGAAAACCGCTGTAATTTTACCCTACCCTATCGGGCTCAACGCCAGGTCCTTCTGCATCAGTTTTCACCTAATCGTTCGGCCTTTCCATTCCCAAGGACCCTTAGCAGTGCGCAGTATAAAAGTAGCCAATGTACACTCGTTTCTACAGGCAATCAGATCAGTCTCACAGTCCAGTCTCGTTCTCGTATCACGCTCGTCATTATCAGTATCGTCGAAATCTATCGTTTATCGTTACAAAACTATAACTCTCACGAAACTCGCGGCCTCGAGCCTTAGTGCTTCTTACATGTACGAGAGGTATAACCCCCTTCCTTCACATGCACGTTGATCTGACTTCAGCGTCAATGAATCATGCCATGATACGGACCGCATGACCTTGCCTTGACCAATGATTGAATCTCCACCAATGTCCAATTGACTAATCCAACCACATCACCCAACAAGTCTTATACTCACACCAATTCATCATCCAAATACACATGCCGAATAGTGACATCCGTCATCTGCTTTGTGCATTGGAGTCTGTTTTCAATCCACTGCTCGAGAACGCAGAGCATGTAGGGAGGCTTTAGATGAGACGGCTTTGTTGGCGAGTTGATGTTAATGTGTGGAGGTGTCGTGAAGAGTTTTGGGGTGTTGGCGTAGCTTGAATGTCAAATCTAGGTGCGTCCTTGTGTATCCTCATCCCTAGAACTTGCGCAAGTTATCATCATAACCATATAGGTGAACAAACAGACTCGGAGATGCACATACGCTTGGAAGCACGCACGTCGCGGGCTACAAATCCGGGCCTCCTGCTCGGTCGTGGGGAGGCATCCGCGTCTTTTTGCGATGTCTTCTCACCGCAATCACGACAGCCCTCTCGATCTTTGTGGTATTCAAACATTCCACAAGTGTCACTACTCCGCAGCACACGACCAACATACTTAGGACTCTTGGATCGACATCCCTTTCTTCTTGGTTGCATACTTCGATCAAAAGAAACAGATATCATCCCGACGATTGGCCAGTGGAAATTAACAGTGCTAGATGGTGGCATATACATATCAAGACCGTCACCGAGATACGTCCCCCCCAAGTTCGGCGTTTCCTCACCTCCATCCTCGATTACTACTATGACCCTAGTCTCCGATGACACCAGGTAGTAGCCGTCAATCTACTAAGCAAGTCATGTCTCAAGTCACTTTGTATGTTCGTAGATAGCTGGTCTGGGCATGCCGGTGAGAGCTTAATCTAACTTTGACTGCGGTTTTGCAGTTGCGGCAGTGTATGAAGCCCGCATGTCTTGAAGGAGGTTGACCGCCTCTAGCTAGACTTGAGACTCCTCGATTATC
>MU172940.1:468768-514356 GCA_016695475.1 Suillus decipiens | reverse complement strand
GTCAATGTGGTGTTCGATGGCTTTGGTGTCCATGGACACTGCTTCCTCAGTACCAATGAAGACGTCCTCCAAGTGTATGAAGCCGTCGCTGGGGACTACGGACGGAGTGCTACTGTGAAGGGTCTTCATTGTATGAAGTGAGGCGTCCATGAGGTGTGCGGATCCGGAGATGGAATGATGAGTGATATGTGTAGGCGATGTTTGACATTGGTTCTCCAGGAGGGCAAGTGGCCAAATATACGGCGTACATAAGGGGCTAATGATGTCGATAGTTGTGCTTGGGGCTGGGACGTGGACGCGGTCGTCGTCCATAGTAATGTGTGCAGATGCTCGCACCTCGGCATGCGGAATCGCATAGTTTTCCTGTAGCAATCCAAATGTTAGGCAATGTCAAGCTTAGGTATAGTACTTCGTACCTTGTTAGGGAAGGTGTCCTTTGAGTCATCACTGACCGAGCCAGTGTCGGATGTAACTGAGAGTCGCTTACAAGTCGCGAGATTGGGCAAATCGAGGATAGTAGTGATGTTGAAAGGCATTGAATCTAGTACAGGTGACGATAAATGGTGACATGGTAGCAAGACGTCCGTCAACCGGTCGTCGTCGCAGGCTACAAGGGTAGCATCTGATGTGGTAGAGAAACGCTTACAAATGGCGATATTTGGCAAATCAAAGACATTAAAGATGTCGCGTGGCGTTGTATCTGGTACGCGTGACGATGAAGGTGAAGATGGGGATAGAGATGAATGTAGAGAAAACTTCTGGGCCGCAACAGATAATGCGAAATTCACGGGCGGGTGACCATCAGGAGGACCTTTATGCAGCTTGCACGCCGTTCCGAGCAGTCTGCGTGCTTCCGGGACGGCATCGGGAATGTGCCCGTCGGTGAAGCGTGCGCTGGTATCGTTGCTCAGATATATTGATGCGGCCTCGTCGGCGGCTAGAATCAAGATGATTGTCGACTTGAACGCTGACACGACGAGGCCGGCGGAAACCTTCCTTGGTCCTGATCGGATTGGACGGAGAACTGTTTCCTCGAAGAACGATACCGAGATGAAGCCCGTGATGGCTAGGCGCGAAGCAACATAGAAGGTAGTAGAAATCATAATATTGGCAGAATATCGTTGAATACGGTGTGCTGTTGGTGTACTGGCAAGATATTCGACAGGGTGATATTCCAAGATATCCTGTGATATTTGTATCGGTCACGATATTTGTGCGTGTTTGCCCACTGAATAAAACAAACTCGATCGCGACGCGTCAGTCACGTGCCAGAAAATCAACTTATATATATGGAAAATGCCGGAGAGAGCAGCCTGTCGGTCAATGTCTTGAAGCGATGTGTTCGGAAGAAGTTACTACTTCGGGTTCAAGAGAGCTCGAACTGTCAGTCTCGAGTACCGATAAGTGGGACGTCCAGTCCAGCGGCTGATTCTAGCGGATTTTCGTATCCGTTTGATTCGTGACGGCGGCATCAGGGGAATTTGAGTAACAGAGGGCCGATTGGAGGGGGCGAGTGCGAGGCATAATACCTGTCGAAGTCACATATCTTGACAGAAACAAGTACTGGTATACATGTGGTGTGCGAGTAAGGAAGATTGAGTAGAGGTGTCAAAGTTCGTAGAGCCGGGTGACTTGAAGCCTGGGGGCCTTTTGACTAATAAGCAGTAATTAAAATCAGTAGGCGTAGCCCGACACTCCAAATGCACGCTACTCACAGAATCTTGCCCCACATCTGCCAAGTTCTTGTCAGTCGAGTGCGGCCTGTGAGTATTTGACTGGCGGTTGGCATTGGATGAGATGCCGCCATGACAGAAGCTAATTTCTCTGCCGTTACGCGCTTTTTCCGCCAAACATTTTTATGAACTCAGGTTCTTCCCATAGGCACAGCAGGCTGACACGGACACGCACTGCCTGGCACTGGTTTCAATGCCTCGTTGAATGAACAAAATCATCGTTATGAGCTCCACATGCATCACAATCGCATTCAATCGGTGCACAACGCTGAGGAGGTATGGTGCCAAAGGTCACTGAATCTTGAGGGAGACCCTGGCAGTGATTTGGACCAGCCTGAGTACGGCTTACGATTCAAGTTGATGGCGCTACACACAGACGGTATTCGTAGTTGTGAGTCGAGTGTACAGTGAAATCCGGATTGAGACTGCGAGTGGTTACGGTCAGTAGCAGGCAGAATGCGATAGTAATAAACGGGACTCGGATTTGGAAGTTAGCGGCTCAAGCTGGAGCCTAAGTATACCGCATTGCAAGATGATTGCAAATGCCACAAGCGCCTTGCAATCTTCAGACAATATGGTTGCGCAATTGCAATGTCACTGCGTGGCAGTCTGGCACTGGTCAAGCACTCAGTGCTTGCAACGTGTACCTGATTATCTAAAGATAGCAATCGATGGAAATTGGCCGGGAGCTTTTCCTGAGGCAGCATGCAAGTTTTGGTTTTGCGATTCCGCATAGTTTTGGAATCAGCTGTAATAAATTAATCAGTCTGTGTATGGGGAAAGCGACAAGCACTGTCTATCGTGTTTCTGACTTTCGATAGTGGCGGCGGCGTGTTGTGCCGTAGTCGGGACATGGCAAAAGTCAGATGCTGTGAATCATGAGTGATCAAGCATAGCTGCAATGCTCGATAACCCGACTGCTCTTAGCTTTCACGGGCGGTGGTCAAGTTCTAACTGACCGTTGGTAGAGCGTCGGAAATTCCCGTATAAGGACCCCTGAGTCAGAGATTTGTAGCGCTAGTACTTCAATATTTATCTGTCACCGTCAGATTCTTCCCCAGAAATATCTGAATTCAAGGCTACTTTCATTATTCACCTTGATACATACACCAAGATCACTACTGAAAGTAATGGTAAAGCAGAAACCAAAAACGTGAAATCTACGAAAGTTAAGGAGCTCATCTTTCAAATCTCCGAGCTCAACTACATCGAATTCTTGACTACAATTCTTATGAACCACACTACAAGGTCACCAAGAAGAAGAAATATAATTTCAAGTACCTTGGCGATTCTCGTGAGCAAGTTGATCTGCCACGTCGAATGAGGGTTCTCTCATCTTCCGCAGCCTCGTCACCGAACATCGACATTTCAGAGTCAAACGCAATTTCAGTGATGCTATTCATAAGAATGGCACGTTTTTCTTTGTTCCGTTCAAGAGCATAAGGGCAAATATGTTTGCATCTGAAATGTAAGTGCCGAAATGTGCGAAGAAGTATTTGCACACTGCACAGACACAAACACACCACGGCAAGAGTGCAATTCATGCTGTAGCTTGTCCAGATAGGTAGTAGGACAGTGACTCTTAGAAGGATAACAGTGATGAAAGCAAGATTATTGATGGTTGGGGTACGGTGCCGGCCTGTCTTCTTGCTGTAGACCCCAAGTTGGGGGGAAAGAACAGTACCACTTTGTATACAAGAGTCTTTTTGACTCCAAGTAGATGACAAATATGCCTGAGTGAGGCCCGCGTCGACGTAGAACAGGAATTCGAGCCTTTGAATGCATCTGAAACAGTGTGCGGTGTCATTGGAGTCTGGGCAACCAAACTTTGCAATCAAGCGCTGCAAATCTCTCACTCAGGTGCTTACGGGGTCCTTGTGCGGGCATTTCCGACGCACAAGTTTTGATTTTGCGATTCTGGATAGTTTTGGAATCAGCTATATCGAACAGAATTTTGCTCCACTTTCCGAGTGAGTGGCTAGCGCTAAGGCTCCACAGTGACCTTGAAGTTGCAAGTCACCTGTCTCGACACGAGCCTCACAGTCGGTCCACTCCACCCTAACCCAACAAAGGCTTTCGTTATCGGGCATCGCAATATAGACAGGTATAATAATGATGTTGGATTGTTATCGAGTGTTAACGCATCTTGTTCGCTTCCAGCGCGGAAGAATTAGTTGGTTTCTGATATTGACCGATTCGTTTCGAGCGACGTGATATAACATCGCAACTTGGTGTCTTATTTCGAAATTCGATCCATGTTCACGTTCTCAGTACGTATTTATTAATGACAAAATGTTTGAATACCTTCCAAAAGTCGATGATTCTTTGGCCTAGATTGGACGATCCATGCGTTACATCTCGGGGACACAAAAACTCCAAAAGACTCGACGCCCATTTTAACGCATCTGATATTATTTTTTTGCATTAAATTGAGGACCTCATAGAAGCTGCCTATAACGGACACATCAATTCGTGGTTGTTCATTTCAGCATGATGTTGACGACTTGATCTTGTGACGGCATTCGGGCGGACCGTTCGAGGTTATTGGAAGTGGGTTGCATCAACTTGCATGTAAACCTGCTCCATTCCAGAACCTTCATCCATTCCAGTCAGACCCGTGGTACCTTGTCATTGATGGCCGAGGCCTTACCGACGCTATGGATCCGCTGCTGTAGAACGTGGAGGGCCTTGTTCATGCGCAGTGCGAGCGCACCACCGCGCACTGTTGTCACGATCCATGATGGCCCTTGCCTACTCACCATCTACACATTGCGATGCAAACACGGCACAAATGCGCGACTGGTTTATTTGTCCCATCGAGCATTTCACGTACAGATACTTTCTTGCGACTGACGGGCGTGGAATGCTACGGTGGACGATCAAATATAGTAGCCCCCCGGACGGAGTCCTGCTTCTATGACATATCTTACAGTTTCATTGATCTGACGAATGGAGCCGGCCATGAAAAGTGACTTCTCTAAAGGAGACTTGCTGTAACCACAACGATGTAATGCGCAACCTTGACATGAGAGCAAATTATATCGTACTATCACCATACGGTTTATGTAGGTGTTGCGAACGTAGTTTTGTCTCGAGGTACGCGAGGGCACCTATGTACCACATATGTCCTTTTTCGTGAACTCATCACCTTGTATCACCCCACAAATTTTCGCTATCCCCTGTTGAGAATTCGGAATTGAAGCTATTCACAGCCCCTTACTCGGCCTAACGCCCTGAGTCATTGGTAGATTGATTGTAGCATTATGCGCGTTGCGGACTCTAGGGGGTTTTTCCAAGTGTGCGGCCATGGTGCATCTCCGGCACCCGCATCTGATGATTCTGATCACATCGGAAGTTGTCAGGAATTACATCGCTCCATGGGATTGTTAGCAAGTCCTAGCTGTCCCCTGTGCTGCCGCAATCGATCTTCCTAGGAAACACACGGGAAACTCCTGGGAGCTGAGGTATATAATATAATCATGTCATGATGGGACGGCGATCTGTACAGCCCGTGTACAGCCTGATTCAATGCATATTCTTGATACCCTCGATATTCAGCGCAATACTTGTTAAAATGGTATATGGAACAATCATCGGATTCGAAGCACAATCAATTGAACGTGTACGATATCTCAGAGCGTAAAGTGGCGTGATCGTCGATGCATCGATGATTGTTCAAACGTTCAAACGTTTACAAAGATATTTCCATCTATGCTCAGATCTTGTCCTCATCTAGATATCTAGAACATCCGAGTCCTGCGAGATAATGTAACGATCAGGCGGCCGCTCTCTCCGAAATAGTGTCAAGTATATATCTGCATGATCATTTCACTCGTAAAGCATCCTGATCATGAGAGTGAATTAAACCTAGTGTCCGTAGAAAGTACCATGAACCGCTGTTGTCCATATCTATATTTCACCTAATAGTCCTTTTCAATGCCCTCAATAACCCTCAGATGTCGGTGTTGGTGGATAAGCCCTTCGTGCGCCACCATATCCTCCTTGTCCGTAACCACCCTGTCCACCATACGCTTGCTTACTGCCATAATATTGCCCACCACTAACTCCGCCTACAAGGCTCGCAGCGCCAGCGTGATAACTTGATGCATCCTCCTCGTAGTCTGTACTAGGTGCTGTGACTGAAGCCGTGAGAAGTGGGTCCTTGACTTCCCATACCGCAGCTTTAGATCCAACCGAGAACTCGAGATCTTCACGCTGTGGAAAATATTGTATATAATTAGGTGGAACAATAACCGGAGAATAAACGCACCGTGATGCTGTCCCAGTATTTGTAGACCATCATAACACTCAACAGAACACACAGGGTAAAGAAGAACAGACCATCCAAGTAATGCGTGATGGCATTACATATGGTAACGCTGAAAGCGAACAGAAGAACTTGAGCGATCGCGTAGAATGAGATTCCAAAGATGATGTCGCCAAAAGGCCAGCGGTCGTCAAGAGTCCGGAATACAAGAATGAGTTGTGATATCGTGTATGTGGCAACGCACAGGATGGGCCAGAGGAGGTAGACGACGAAGAGCGCAACAGATTTCGTTGGGGAAAATGAAGCATAAGATTTGAAGGTGGCGATAGCAATGAAGAATGATGCTCCGAAGACGACGGAACAGGATATCCGGAGGAGCCAGAGAGAAACAGGTGTCCCGTCTTCAGCGAATTGGAATCCAACGAAGCCGTTGATAAGCAGACAGCAGTAGGCAGCCGCTACTAGACCTGTATAAACTGCAGCAAACCACTACGTACATTTGGTACAAGATCATCGCATGACTTTATATGATAACTCACGGGATAGCTGACGTTTGAAGTCGGTATGATTCCCGAGTCTAGGAACATCGCCAAAAGTTCAATGATCATGTACATCCAAAAGAACATCACAATCTCCTTTCGCCCCACTGCGGTATACTTTGACCGAATATGATAGATCATAATTGCAGTCATGATTATTGCAACGATGTGGATAAAACATGTGGCTAAACAGATGAAAGTCAGCCTTGACCGGTGAGGACACCGCATCCATGGTCTTGAAATACATACAAGGCTGAAAGATGAGGGTCTTGCCGATTTGAACGTTGCGTGAGTAGCATGTAGGTTCTATGCCTTGTCCCGAGGTGCCCATCAAAGGACAAATGACGAGAGCAGCAGTGCTACACACTCCATCGAAGGAGCCAAACGTAATGGTCATGGCTCAGTCCAGATATGAGTGATTAAAGGGGTATTTTGTGAGCTTTTGATGGGTAAATGTCGAGTGGTGATATTTGGTGTGTGTAGTGGTAGGTGGTTACGGACAACGCGGTTTGTGAAGTGATTGAACAAAAGCGAGTGAAACGTGATTAGTTTGAATGAATCAAATAGGATATCTGGAAGTCTTCAGCTAACTGGCCCGCAAGTAAACTACCTGGCGAGTATTGTGCAAAAGACTGTGAGCGGGCTCGTCGCCCTATGTGAATGCGGTATGTTTCAAGCCGAGATGTGCGGCAGACAGCGACTGTAAGGTTGAATTACGATCCCACGCCACTTCCAGGCGAGTCCCGCATGCTATCTCTCCCTAAACCCACAGCAGTAACTTAGAATCGACTACTGGTCCTCTCGTATACATGTGGTCTTTCTAGGACATATTCTCGTCGATCAAAGGCAGCCGGTGCTCTCACCTGAAATGAAGTCAACGACACGACATGCCACTCTACTGCACTACCACGGCGAAGACATCAGTTTCTTTCATAGACTTCTTTTGCCTTGGTGACCTTGCACACAATATGGCTCCTCAAGGATTCTACATTGAGCACAATCGATTCTGATTGCAATTTGACACCCTGCTTAGGAGTGGATACCGCGGCTGCTCCATTGCAAGGTAATTCCTCATTAGGTCTGATTAGTAGGTGCGTTCATACTGCAAAATGTATAGGATGCTGGCCCATAGTACCCGCCCATAACGGATTGTCAACGTTATACTGTTCGGTTGTTGGATGACCCTTTGCGGACTGAAGCTGAAGTTCAGCAACCGGCGACTGCAAGATCCGCGTTTTTTGTTTACGAAACGTGCGCCTGGCCAGACACGGCACACGTTGACATGTCACACGTAAATAACGGATCACCTACATATGTCCCATGATTTCGCCGCACTGTGGGCAGAATGTACGTGCAGTGCGCAGATGGCTGCATTACCTTTGTTAAACTGTTCTGACATCCTTAGTCTGAATACCACGTGCCCCGCCATCGCAGCTATGCGCGAACACGTGTATGTAATTACTACAATAGCTCATATTACTGGTTGCAAGTATCAGTATTGGAACTAGGCTCTTCGAATCCAGATACCCTCGTTTTTCTAGTCTGATTATGATTTTTGCGAACACCGGGGCTGACGACATCGCACACGCTGATCTATGTGGGAATTTCGGGAATACAGTGCGTCACCTTGACTATTCAGTTTGGAGTATAGCAGAAGTATCTCCTTTGGGAGTAAGCCTATCTGAAGCCTGACTAGTAGTATGAAGTATTGTCGCTAACTGAGCTTGAGCTGAACCGCCCACATCCATGGATGGGGTAACGGCCTTGCTCCATGGTTCTCAAGGTCGTTTCATGACAAGCGATTTATTTCGGATCGCCCGTTTCAAATCAACGCACACACCGGCTGAAATTCTTCGCGAGAAGTTTTCAATGCCAACAGCCACGTTGGCACAGAACCTTATGACATTTTTCGAGCCTTTTAGTTTCCTTAACATTCTAGGCCTTTGACTACAGAGTTACAGTACTAGTTCGTCTGCTAAGATAGCTCCGTGGTTCTATTGTCCATAAATGAGCCCTGGTATTGGAGTCTTATTCGTTACCGCCAGATCAATGGCCACAGCCGAAGATCAAAAGTGTCCTTTTTCCTTGCGTTCATCAAATGTGTAATGACGCCGCAGGGTCACGTACTCACAAGGTTTTGTTTACAATCAGATCCGGATGGCTTGGTTCGCTGAACCATTTTGGTGTGCCATAGCTTATGGATAAACAGCTTCTCGGAAGACTTCCTATAGTGGAACCCAGTACTGAACTCGCACTGCACAGCCCCGAAGCCGCACATCCTTCACGAAAGCCATTTCGACCGATATTTCAAAAACGGGTCTACCCTCATTTCGCGGGCGGAATTCCACCAAGATGTCATTTTAGCGACAGTGAAATGCCTCGGTGATTATGGGCACAAGCGCAGGATCCATTTGGTCTGAACTGCGGAAAGTAGCGGCTAATATCGTTGTCAGCCAAACACGGCCGATGCATTGAACGTGGCATCGTCAAATGTCGATATGGTTTCTGTGATTTGCGTTCGGGCCAACTTGGCTACGGTTTGCTCGCCTTCATGGGCAGGATCACGCGTGACTGTCATTCCGCAGACTTGTACATGCGGCAGAGAAGATGTCAAACTAAGGGCCGGTTAGCCCGTTGCGTAGCTATGGAGCTAGTATGAACTGATGACCAAATCTGTGAAAGTTCATTGGGGGGCGCCTATAAGTAGGTTGCCGTCTATTCTGGACACTGACTTAGTACAGCAAGACCGCTGAAAGTCCATGATGCGGCGTTGGCTCGAAATCTTCATATGCACGCCACTTTCTCCGCTTTGGGCGCATGGAAATCTGTGTCGACTTGTGCCAAGTGATCAAGGAATCAAGGTCATGGCGCCCTGCGGGGATTTCCTGTGTCCCACTTAATACTTGCGATTGAATGGATGCGGCTGAGCTTACTGGATCAAGTTACGTTCAATTAACCCCTCGCGTGCTGCTACGGCTAGTTTGATATCGAAGATGAACTTCGAAGTGATATTGGGGTTTGACGACTGCTTACCATCTTGGCTAACCGCCACCCACTAGCCCTGCCACCTGCCTCAGCTTCATCAATCAAGCGAGAGCTTATGTGCCAACTCACGCCCCAAATGTAAAGCAACCTGCCGTGACGAACATTTATTTGTACCCTCACGTACCTTAGCCACAAGGTGTCAATAGTGAGAAAAGCCCGCCCACTGATTCCGTAGCATACCCCCCCCTGTATCGTGTACTAGATGGAATATAGTCGAATTCTCCTGAAACACTCATGAGAGCCGTGGCTTTATAATTACGTGGACAAAGCGCGGCTAGTAGTAGCTTGGCCTCACGCGGTGATATCTATTGATCAATATTGCGCGGCTACGTTGAAAATTATCTTATCTATATTTTTTTTTTCAGGTAAAATACTCGTGGCTGTGCGCCGCAAGGCACCACGGGGACTTGATGAAAACAACGCTTTTGTCAAGCCTTTGTAGTAATTTTGTGATCTTTCACTTTGGGCACGCGTGGTTCAGCAAGAAGATTCGTATCGCTACTCGGGGTTTGCACTGTGAATTGGCATGCCACGGCATGCTGTAGCTATCTTGGTGCTATCCATAAGAGTGATTCCAATCGGAAGTTTTGCAGAAACGGCATGGCACAATTACATGGCCCTTGATCTGAAGCTTAGACCGGTAGGATGTGTAGTACCACCGCATCTCATCTTGTCACATTGAACCTTGCAATATTTTCTATAGAAACAGAAGAACATTTAAAAATTTTAAATTCTGCCGCGAGCATTTACAGGACAGGAATTGGCACTCCACGTTACCATAAGTTATCTCTGCCAAAACATCTTGATGACTTGCACGAGACCGAAACACAAAGGGTAATCGTGTGTCCAGCCAGGATGACGGTAGTCCTGTATCCGATCGGCACAGCATCCGACTCAATCACGGGAGAAGGGGTGTATGTAAATTAATAGAAAGGACTGTTTTGGATGTCCGGAAACTTACCGGCTTTGAAGGTAGTATAATCACTTACCGAAGTCGCATGCCATTGCTATGGATCGTTGGTAGTTTCTCAGCAGAAATCTCACGTCACAGGTGAGCACCGCGGGCTTTGGTGAAAACAATGATCTTTGAAGAAGTTGATTCTTGCCCATTGCAGTGTAAAACTAACGGCGTCGGACCAAGAGTTGATTCTCGTACAATAGATGATTATGATTACTCCTTTTGCCAAGTTAGCGCGAACGGGTTGGTAGCCTTGACCGAGTCCGGACTGTGGCGACAAAGAGCCTTTCACCGAATTTAGTAATAGAGTCACGTGAAGGTGAAACCCGATAGTAGTAACTTATCACAGTACTACTATGTTCGAACATGAACAAAGGAGACGTAGACGCGGCATTGTTGGAATTGACCGCGGTCAGTAAATTTATAAAGTGAAGGGGGCGACAAAAGGGGTATCGAAGTGAGTCGTAGTAGTAGGACTAAAAAGTCATGTGACTATAAATTACTAAAATAGGAAGTATGTTAGTGGTAAGGCTATGGGGATTCCCTGGGGAATCCCCTATGCCGTTGATGCCGATGAAAATGTTTAGTCAAGTAAATAAGGTTAAATCTGTGAAAATCAGACAAATTTGACGGGTACAAGTCAATCTTAGCAAAAAAACGTCTAAGATCTAACGGAGCGCGAGCTGTTACTAAAGACTACGAAGCGGGCTCGGAGGCGCTGCAATTTTTGTAGTTCTTCCAATTCAATCAACTCAACTCAACCCTTAGCATTCCGGGTGGCTAGACACGGTATTCCCCTGTTTTTATCTCTAAGCGGAATATGTCAACCATGTCCGCCAATTTTACACCTCCAAGCAATACATACGACATTTCCTTTTTATATATCTTCATGATCCCGACACTAGCCCTCCCGAACTAGTTCTGTTCTTCCTCATGGCCCTTTATACTCCACCATCTTTGCCATTGACTCCCTGTAAAATGGGTTCATCATCGCGTCCGTCCTTGCCCACTGAACTCCTAGCCACCTGGTCAGCTTGGCGTCCAGCACAGACGGGTCTCCTGACTCCTCCAATGTCAGCTTCTCTACCAAGGCTCGGTGCACCCCAGGTAACATCCTTGCCACCCATTGCTCACTTTGATCGTCAGGTATCATACATGCATCCAAGTATGTGTCTCACTTTTTTTCTTTCTTGTGATTGGTTTTTGATCTAGCCAAAGTAACACCTCCGCACACTCAAGACGCGTCGACCTGGTCGCGACCCGTCCAGCAATTACACGTCGCTCGCGTGTCTCCCCAACCGTATGACGATGAAATGGACCAGCACGCGCACCCCTTTCAGCAGAAGCCTGCAGCGTCTGAAGATGTCCCTCGGCCAATCGATTGGTTTGACGACTCTTTGAAGAGATCGTCGCATTATATCGCAGAGAAAACTTGCGAAATGATATGCTACCTGTGGTTCTCTGTGTCGCTTTCGAGCTCTACATCTACCCAACCACTCACACCTCCCTACTCCCCTGAAATTCCTGCCGCTACTTCCTCTCTTCAGCTTGCTGCAACACCGACCTTTGTCTCCTTTATGCAGAAATTGCTAGAAACTACCCAAGTCAGCCAATCGGTGATCGTCCTCTCTCTCCATTACATATGGCGACTCAAGGAACGCAACCGTTTCACCGCTGGTTTACCTGGAAGTGAGTTTCGCATCGCAGTTGCCGCGCTCATGATGGCAAATAAGTTTCTCGACGAGTGAGTCCACCGTGCCTAATTATGTCATTGTGTTCTTAATCATTATCCCAGCAATACCTACACCAATAAGACATGGTCGGAGGTTTCTGGTATCGAGTTGGCTGAAATCACCCGAATGGAAAAAGAGTTTCTGATGGGCATCAATTTCAACCTTTATATCTCAAAGAAGACGTACGATTCGTGGATGCACTTGTTGAGGGGGCTCGTTTATGCCAAAGAAAGAGAGTGTCGTAGATGGCGTCATACTCGCATCCGGCATCGGACGCCTCGTCACACTCAACCGATGTCCGCAGCACCAATTCGCTCCTACAGGTGGAGGTGCAACTCCAGTTCCCATCGTGCACGTTCGACTTCGCCCGAGCAGCCTGTTCATCCTCGTACATATTCATCTTCATATCACGTGACACCACCAAATCCTGTTGTCTCGCCGAGTCTTGCCCCGGGTTTGAAACGTTCGGCTGCAGATGCGTTCTCACCTACTTCGTCATCATTCCACGAGTTACCGCCCTTGAAGCGTCCCACTGGTATGACTTTGCAAATTCCGGAAACCAATTATCCAGTTGCCCCGCATTCGGCATCGCCAGTTGAATCTCTGCAGTCCTTTGCCAAGATGTCGTTATCATCATCGCCACACTCAGTACGGTCCGCACAGGCCAATCAGTCACACAAAGGTGATACACGCCCGGAAACTCTGGTGGCTGCGTACTGTGCGGAAGGACCCGTGAACGTTCCTCAAGTATGTACTTTCTTCGCAATTCACATAATCTGTCTGACATCCGTGGTAGAACCTTTATTATTACTCGCTTGCTGGGTCATCAACCGACTACGCAGCGGAAGAGGAAAGGGTGCGCCGGAAAGCCCGGTTGCGTTGTTACCAGCCTCAGCCTCCCGCGCCGCCATCTCATCCGCCCCCTTCTTACATGCCACAGGACATTCAATCCGAGTCTGTCAGCCCTTACGAGATGCATGTCGACGTGCGAGCTGTGCCTCTTCCTCACTTACACGATGCTGTCTGGTCTCGTAAGCTTGCTCGACCACCTTCGTATGGCGAAAGTTCTTTGCAATTACCTCCTTTACGGGAAAACGCAGTTCCGTCGGCTCCTTTCGCCAACGCAGGACCACCTGGCGTCCATTTTTACTCAGCTTCTAGTCAGCGGGAATCGCCCGTATATCCTTATAATTGGTCTTATGGCAGATAGTCCTCAGCTACTCATTTCTGTTTTAATGCACACAATTATTGCATCTCATCGGTTCCCCTTTCACATCGAACTTCAACTTACTTAGCACTTATCATTTCGTTGCATGCAATATCATTCATTGACACTGACATACATTTTCGGCATCCTCATTTGTATTTCACATACATTTCCACTTTCTCTTCGCAAAGATCAAGCAGAGATTACATTACCCCTCATAGTTAGCTACTACTGTACGAGAAAGAATGCTAAACTTGACCAGTATCGAAGTCGTCGGAGCTCGTGGGATTACTGATGAACCAATGGCAGGGCATATGAAGTTTGATATGATGTACTTATTAAGTCTACCAACAATTGCGGTAAGTTGGCAACTGTACAGTTACAGTGCTGTTATTGGTGCGGCTCGACAGATCTATGGCCGAAACAGCCTAAAATTTCAATGTCAATGATCTTCCGAGTCTGGGATGCATGTGCACAGAAGCCCATCTTTTTCCCGCATAGGTGAGTGAGAATGACGGTATCATGCCTTGATCATACCCAGCTCCGCACTCCGCGGTGCCCATCCTGTCACTAAGCCCTGTTACAGATCGCATGCAAGGGCCTTTGATGCCCCTGCTACAAGTATGAGTAACTTGATCTGTCTGCGTGGATATTTGGTACGGATGGTTCCGTCACGGTGTGCCTCGGGACGTCCATTTCCCAGTCCTTTGTGCCCCTATGTCCTCATTGTAACGAGACTTGAGAGTTCTGGACTCGTTCTCACCGTAATCGAACGGAGCAGCTCAGAAATAGGTTTGCCAATGTGACGAAACGACCTAAACTCATACGAGAGTATTTAGCGTTCATCCCGGAGTAACCCATCACCACTTGCAACCAGAATGGCATGTGTAGGAATCATATCACGGCTGGATGAATCAGACGGATACCAGTCTGATCAATAGATACGCATGGATCTTTTCCGTCACACAAAGGCATTGACAATGAGGGTTTTTCATGTCGGACTTGTTCCTTACCACGCCTAGTAATAGAACGTGGGCCATTTGGAGTTACATTTGACAGATTTCGACGCCTCATCATGTACAAACGCCAACTCACAGGCTAATAATGATGGCCTTCCGAATTATTTGGGGGGCCAAGGATCGGTTTCAGTGTCTGACGAGATAGATTTTGATCCCAATCGAGCCATGTTGGAGGAAAGGAACGCCTGGGTGAAGAAGTAACCGGATAACAAACCCGTCACTGAGAGACAAGTTCGTTTCAGTCGAATTTCATATCAATCATGACTGAGTCAGTGAACTCACAAGCACCACTGATAATAGTTTTATTCCGGCCAAAGCCCATAAATTTTGAGCCTACTAATGCTGTGACGGCAAGCTATTAGATATTATCAGTCACAAGGCACATGGAACGTGATATCACCTCCTGCTAGACCCGATGTCAGGCCAGCGAATATCCCGTCTCTCCGAGCCTCCTAACGATACCCCATCATTTCAATGTCAATGTTTCATGCAAAATGACACGAACCTTCCATGCGGCTGCTTCCACACCAGACTTGTCCATTGTCTGCGTTTGATCTGTACAGCAACTTTGAAAGGCGGCCGTAAACGGTATCTAATAAGAACGAGTTCTAAAATAATTTTTTTTTTAAATTTGAGAAAAAGGGTTAAGCTAAACCAACCAACCGCATTTGGAGTTACGCGTTTTGTCACACCGTGACGAAACGCGCTTTTTACACCCCCATACTTATTTTGTTATCAGAATACTGATATGTCTCCTGGAGAGAAGAAGAGTCGGACTCGGAGTCCACAGGAACTCTATGACGAAATCAAAGGTGTCAATCTCCGACTCCATCAAACGTATTCATATTCCTAATATTTCCCGCTGTAACCCAAGAACTCTTGATCAAGACCAAACCGAAGCTGAAGGACGTCGGAGCTACCAGGGATGAAACCATAACAAGAGATTTACATAAGATCGCATCGCTTGCACAGGCATTCACAGAACAGCGCCTGAAATCGAGCAAAAAGAGTCAGTTATCAGACGTCCTTGATCTGGAAGGTTCGTATCATTGTTCGGCATCAGTGCGAACAAACATGAAACCCCAAGTGTCTCGCTTTAGGTGTCAGCCTGTGGAATGCGTCCGGTGTGGTCCGTCAAGGCTCTGCGCCTGACACCCGTGTTGTTGTCGCCGCTTGTATGCTTCTTTGTTTGCTGTGATCGGTTTCACCTAACGCCTTGCCACTGGCAGTACGGCTAGCTGGATTTCGCCTCATGGAAGCAGGGTTGGAACCTAAGCCTGATGCCGAAGGTTGGAAGAAGTCCAGAATTCTTGCGTGATTGTCGCTCATTCTATCAGCATTATTACATATTCTTCAAATTGCGAGCAAGTCTGGCGCAACCCTGTCCGGTGTGTTTTCATGCCAACATTCCGTATCTTCAAATAACATTGTGGCCACGGATCCAGAACTCGGCCACAATGACGCCGCATCGAGCGTGCTAAGTTGTGCTGCAAAGGTTATTTTTTCCCTTGTTTATGTTAGTTGTGGTTCCTATTAATTTTCTCTCAAAGTATGAAGAAGCGCTGAGAAATATTGACGACCCGAGTGGCACAAATCAGCAAGCCAGGGCGTGCGTTACAGCTGTCTACTTTTCAACCAGAATGGAAGCAGTGAGGACTCTAATCTTTGTGATGTGGGGGCGTTGATATATTTAGAACCTCGTGAAATAGGCTTGGAGGGAAGGAAATGAAGGGTTAGCGGCCTTTATGGCTGACAAAATCACAGGTCGTCCCTGAGTCCTTGTTGATATGGGCCACTCTGATTGTCCTCATAGAGAATGACGGACGGCTCATTCTCCTGTCCAATCATGACGTAAGTCCCATTCGGTCGATATACTTCTCATGGTAAACATTTTCAGCGAGAGACGCTAGCGACTAAGCTTCTTGACATTGGCAAATCACTTTTGAGAAGTTGCTATCAGGATAGCAAACCGGTGTCAGAGGAGAGTAAGGCTAGCGAGGCTATTCGATGGATGCAAAAGGCGTTTTCCGTTATCGAGCCTCTTGACTGCGCGACTAACGCTGAGCTTGCTGAGCTTAAGGTGAGTATTTTCAAGTATGCCAATCACTCCTTATTCAACCTTAGTCAGAGATCCGTTCTCAGGAGTCTGGGTAAGTGAACTCCACTCATCCATGGTACCAACGGGACTCAGATCGGCCCCCTATTAGCCCGTGGTTACTTCTTGTCATCATCCCAGGATCCAGAGAATTTGATCAGAGCGGAAACCGCGCTAGAAGAAGTTATTGCAACTATCGATCCTTCTGTAGACAACGTAAGCATAGTCCTACCAGTGACACGCCCAAGCGGTATTTACCCACGTTCCTGTAGGTAAGCTCCGAATACCAGCAACTCCGATGGATGAAGTTGGCTGTCATGAAGCGGCGAAAAGCTGGAGATACTGTTCTTCTTCAAGGTGAACTTTCCTGAACCGGAATCTTCCACGTATAGTGGCGCGTTGCTCACGTTCTTCATTAGCCCTACAAGCCATCATTGACAACCTGACATATTCAGAAAGCAATCTTACCGAGTGAGTTTATGGGAATGCTGTAATCTACTCCGTTTTCTCAGATCATGTTTCAAAAGTGTCCTACAGGAACTTCGGACGCTTTCCCAGTATCAGTAAGTTGTCTAATACGGCGGAGTGTTCCTTTGATTCAGTGCGGATGTAGCCAATTAGTCACGAGTGCAATTCAGTACTGCCTTCATCGGGCCTTGCAGTGCTCTTGGGGCACAGACGCCGTGGAAAGACTTCTCATATCTCTCATATTCCATTGTTCCAAAGATAACAAACACGACAGAGCCATACAAGATCTGCATGCATCTTTCAAAGGTATGCAAGTCTCATTTAAGCCTTCTTGATACTGCACGGCTTGTGCGAATTATTTACCTTTCTGCGTAGAGTTGGGTGACGTGGAATTTGAGCTCCTTAAAGCTCCGGCCACGGCCTGCATCACGGTCCGTGACGCTCCATTCTGCTCAATCAGTTATGTTGAAGTTTTTGAATGTTTCCGTAGCTTTTATGGCAATACGGCGATCGCCACTACCATGCAGGGCGATGGAAAGAAGCTGCGGATTGGTTTAGTTGCGGTACACATTCTATATTTACTAGTTTGGGTCCCGTCAGCAGTTCGAAGTGTTTTCGGAAGGCTGCTCTAGCACATCTTAAGCTAAAGGACTACGCTCACGCGGGGTCGATCATCCGACGCTGTCCTGACACAGAAGCTACCACGCAATATGTAACCTTTCTTATTGCGGTTTATCAAGGTCTGGAGGTGCATTGCCTCATAGTGCGGTTCTATCTCATCTATGCTCATTTCAGGACTGGAAGATGAAGGTATCTATCTCCATTCTGAAGAAAGATTGGTCACCCCTAATCGGTCGGTCACTTATCAGCGATAAAAACAATACGAAATATGGTGCACGCCGTGAACTTTGATCGCAAGATGATTTTATTGGCCTGTCGGCTGGCACATGACCTGGACATGAAAAGTCTTCTTATGAATGTGCTAAAGGCTCTTCTCGAAACGCTCAACTTCCGAGAGAATGTAGAGAACATCAGCGAGGCTATGACGCTGATAAGATGTATTATCAGGCTTATCGTCAAGCTCCTAGGAGAACCCGCTGCCGATTTGTGAGTTATCGTGGTGTCGGGTATCGAGATGCTGAGCTGAAATTCCGTCAGAGATCGCTTAGTGGTAGCATTACTCCACCACCTGAAGATTGGTTGGTCGAAACTTATGTACCACTCACACACATTCTAACATGGTGAATGTGGCAGCGGTAACTGTTGCAGAAACTTGTGAACAGCCTGCCATGCTTGCCAGAGATATATCCTGGCTCTGGAGGACTGCATACAACTGTGCTATCCAAGCCTGTTCGGATTGGGAAGACAGAGAAGATCAGATATCCGACATCTTTGACGCAGCCAGACGAGTCAGTAATTGTTTGACAACTATTTTCCTGGGTTTAATCCTATCATGCAGCTTCTCGAACTCTACACTCTACATGCAACTGTAGATGTGGACCAGGCTATCTACGTTTACTTGGTGAATACCTTATTTGCATCCGCCTCGGGCCGTGGTACGTACCTTCGATCCTGCCTAGAAGACTACAGGGCCATAACTTTTGCATAGTTATATCTTTTAGACGTTTGCGGTCGCAAACAGAATCGATTGAAGTACGTCAAGCCCTTCTTTTCGAAATATCTTACTGATTTGTTCCAGCCTGAGAAATACCGCAATCTGTTCAACGAGATCAATCAATCATTACAGCGTATCAGCAAGATTGTGCGAGAGGAGAAGGTATCGCAGGATGACCTTCCTCGACTTGAGTCATCCTTGCAGATTTTACGAGTTTTCTTGGTTGAAACGGCATCGCACTTATCAGATTGGACCACAGTCCTGGCTACAATTGAGGAACGGTTATATTTCCCTGTTAACACATCAGGCAGAAACTTAATCCGCATACAGGAAGCATCTCGCTCCGATCGTGATTCATTGGAGACGTACGAGGCATTCGCTGACGCTCTAGTGAGACACAATAGCTCTTCTGTGCATGACTTCTTAAACGTTACTCCTAGTGGGAAGACAAGAAATGCCCCATACATGGTAAATATTATTTTTAACTTCACGATCAACCGCATGCTAGCCAAATCTAGTCCTTTTCACAGCGCTAGAGGTAGGTCCGTGCAGTCGTCGACTCCTTAAGCTGATTCTGCGTGGTAGGCCACACTTCACGCATGTTTAGCTCGCGGGCACTTTTCTCTGGAGAAATTTGCTCGTTGGCTCCGAGCGATGTGCATTATACTACTGACAAGAGCGACAGGGACCGATCGATCCAAGGCAATTGGCTACGTGGATCAAGCCATCGCTGTCCTGGAGGAGCATGGCGACGCTAGGGACGGTAGCGACCTGGTAACATTCTAGTCTTGCAGTGTATCTAAGCTCACGTATACGCAAGCTCTACCCTCTGGACGAACGTCAGTGGCTTCTCAGCACAGCGTACAACACTGGCCTCGAGTGTCTTCAGTCAGTGAATATCTCATGGGTTGTATGCTGATACAGGACTCGTCTACGTCAGTGCATCCATGATTGATGAAGCAAAACGTTGGTTCGAATGCTCCACCATTATCTGCCGCTTCGTTCCCGATGGTAGGCAACGCGCAGAAAAGGTAGGCAAGATACAATGTAAAATTAGACTTCGCTGCATCCCGCAACAGATATCGACAACCTATAGCGACCTCTTAGCACGCTACCCGACTAGATGAGGCGATCGCACGACCATCAAATAACCTCGACATCGCGATTGGATCACCCCACATCTGTATTATTACGTGTGTTGTTCTTGTATCCGTAGCAAAGACCAATGGACGCTGCATTTTTATTGCTGTGAGAAATGTCGCAGCTGATAGAGTAGTACACGACCGCGAGTGTTGCCGATAGCCAGGTACTCGCTCCCACGGGAGAAATCGACAGAGGTTACATGTCCAAGAGGGGTACTTGATGTGGGCCAGTTCCCAAATGCTGTCAAAGACGGGCAATGGACCTGTATATAAACATATCAAATTGAATAAATGAAAGCTTGGGAAAGGCGTGATCTTGACGCACCATTCGCATCTGATCTTTTTTATCGTTACTTGCGATAGCAAGTAACTGGGAGTCATGATTAAACCGCAACGTCGAGATACTTGTTGTCAGGTTCCCAATCGTCTTTAAAGTCTTTGGTCTGCCTCCCCCGAGATCGACCGTACTCTCTGCATTGTAGACATTGACCAAACCTGTGTTTGAACTGGAGGCCATATCGTCAGTGTGAACATCTGCCTCACAAAACGAAAACGTACCCAATGGTTAGATATTTTCCCTGACCATCTCCACCAAATAAGCGACTACCGAACCCGCCCTCATCCTGCCATCGTTTTACGCACTTGCGCTGCCCAATATTCCAAACATAAACGTGTGAATCTTCTGTCAAGCCCAGAAGCTCGCCAGCTCCAGCTTTCGACCACCACAGAGACTTTACGTTCGCATTCGCCTTGAGTTCGCCCACAACTTGCGCTGCACCTGATCGCCAGTCGACAAGATGAACATGACCTCGCCGTCCTGCAACAGCAAGAATTTCCCCTGTTGGGTTGAAGGAAGAAATATCCATGCTCGCGCCTTGGTCCCCACGACCCGAAGAGAATGTGGTGCCCCATAGGCCTCGTGGGGAGCGGTGGGAGGCTCCAGACTGAAGGTCGTACGTGTAATAGAAAGGTCGTGGACCAGTCATCAATATGGACGTGCCGCTGGGATGGAAAACGGCATTGGTGATGGGAAGTGATGGGACGTGAAGAGTTTGGGCATGAGGATTCGTGAGACCGTCAATCTATCAACAAAGTTCAAGTTAAAATGCAAAAATATGAGAACCAACACTCACGTGGAAAAGTCTTAGACGGCGGTCTGCACTTGCAGTCAAGAGAATGGGAATGTGAGGCGAAGGATGAAAAGCAACCGTTTTTATTTCGCCATCAGCTGGCGCAGCTTGATTAGCATCTCGCAGTCGCTCAATGGAGAGTGTGCTCGGGAGTATAGGTCTTGACTTTGTAGTCCCCAAAATTCCAGCCGTTGATGTCATCAGCTCCGACACAACATCTTCCCCACTCTCAGATCCAGAAGCTGATGATCGTCGTCTCTTTGCACGTTCGCCTTTCTTGCGCGCACTAGATGCCCAGTTTGGAGCTGGATTTATGTGTTCGAATTGCCTGCGTAATCTGCGCTCGTATTCGCGTCCTCCCACTGTGTCATCGGAGGGTGCGTCGCGCAGTTTGCGAAGACGGTTATTTGATGCAAGCGAGACTTGAACGTTTATATCGTCTGGGTCTGTCCATGCGGGAGCTTTTGTTTTTTTGGGTTGCTGGGAGATGTCCTGGCGAATGATAGAGATTTCTTCGTCTTCATCACTTTCTGGGACCTCCGGTATCATGGGTTCTTCGTTATCTTCGGCATCAGATTGTACATGGTCCTGAGGAGCTTGGCTAAGGTTGGATAGTCCAGCATTATCGTCCACGAAAAAAAGCTATAGGTGACGTGAATAATGAAGCGTGATGTCAAGTAGTTCTGCACGTACATCCGAGTCGAGCAAATTTTCAAACTCCCGTCCTACCTCATATTGCCTATCCTCTGCTTCATCATCAGATACAACCATGATTTCCTTGCTATCCTTCTCAGGAGCATATGGGACACCGAATAGCAAGTTTTCGAGACGTCTCTCCTCGTCGTCTTTGGTATCATTGTGCGGGTCAGCTCCTAGCGGAACTTTATGTTGTATTTTGTCAGTCTTTTGACGTTTCCGAGAATTTTTGACCATTGTGATACAGTGTTACCACTAGTGGTAGTGGTGAAGACTTGGTGGATGTTGTGAGCATCTAATATCTATGCCCTTCCTCGAATGTACTGGTGGCTGTGTCGCAGAAGTTCAATCTCTTTGCTATCTGCTATCAGTCACCGACTCAACTTCACCTCGCTGTTTCGCCATCATTGTATATACAGGCCTGAATCTGATCATCCGGCACACAAAAGCTGTCATTCATATGGAATCTGTCGAGGAACACAGTTCTCCACAGCCAGGTGCGGTGGTTCTTTTACTATGATCGTGATCAGACATGTATGACTATCTCGTCAGGTGGTAGATGTTACACAGAACCGACTGAGTATCAACCGACTGTCGCAGACGTCTTGCAAGTAAAACGATACCTGCAACGCAAGCTTCCTATAGAGCTTATTGACAGGATTATCGACGACGCATCTTACTGGGCACACAGTACAATCTACATCGAGCGGCCTATCACCGTTCCAGCTTACAGGAACGGAAAGCCTTCCGTAGATGGAATATATATAAGAACACTCCCTATCGGCGTTCACGGCACTGAGGGCAACTTCAATTTCGTTGAGAAGGACTTCGAGGACGGTGGTGCAGCTTGGGAGAAGAAGTTGCGAGTTGGCGGACAGGACGACTCCTTGCCGTGTGCGCCGGTGCTATCATCGAATCCGTGCAGAAAGATAGAGTTTCAACTTTGGACTCATGATGAAAGATTGCGCAAGCAGTTTCCTCATACGTTCACCGCATCATACGTGTGGTGCGATATGAGCATAGAGAGATTGCAAGCACCCATATCTGACCCCATCGAATGGCCGGCACGTTTTCTTTTCGAAGAGTGCAATGCAGAGCTATCAGTCATCCCACGAGATACTGGTGGACCATTCTTTCCTCCTGGCATGAAACTGCTAAAAAATCTTGCGGCGAAAACCTCGGGATCTGACCACACTATGTTCTGGCACGCAAGCGATTCATTTGACAAGGATGCCGATGGTGACTGTTTTTGGCACTTTCTGGATAATACCTTCGACAAGCAAGATGCCAAGACCGCAGAAGTGGGGAAAATGGTGCGCAGCTTGCAAGTGGGAGATTGCATGACCATATTGGCTTATGCTCGGTTTCCAAACTCTGAAGCTAAAGTTCATGAGGCCAGGGTCACTGTGTATTGGGCGGTGTAGCATGTCATGGTATCTTCCGATTTCAAAACATGCTGTACCTGATGTACCGAACCTCCATCAATTTTTCATTACTTACAAGCTGAGCTCATTTACACTACTTATTACTTTATAGAAACACTTTGCAGAGAAGAAATCTGTTCATTACACATGTTTCATCCTACGACCGTCGATTTACTGCAGGTAACTTAAATAGGCTGAGCCCCCGCTGCTGCGGAAACACTGTATGACTCGGGGCCTCCAATGCAAGTGATGCAAAATGAACAGATTATGGTGAGAGCGAGACGATTATAGGGGTCTAAGGACTTGGAGCTGACATTTAAGTTGCGAGTAAAACGAGACATGCGGCTCAAGATTGCCGATGGCCGCATGGCCCAGTCAGATTAGTCTACCAAACCTCCGTTCAGCACCCAGCATTTCCATGCGGGGAAAGACGATATATCTCGTGTGGTATATGAGAACAGTCCTTGGTTTTCACAGCACGGAGACAGGTTTCCGACTAGACTACAAAGGCGTGACCATCATGCACCACAATCATGTTAATACACCCATTCAGGAGGATCGAGATACAGCTTTAAGTTGATCGCAGATACTGGAGCGACAGATGGACGAACGACGGATGAGGAAGTTGCACCAGAACTATATCTTCACGAAAAAGTAATAATCAAATGGTCGGCACGTCTCGACCCAGACCCACTTCGTATCCAAGGGTACGCCGCAAGACTGCTCCTTCCTCCTAAATCGACACTTCACAACATTGCTGTGGCGCCGGGTAAGATGACAGGATCGCCATTGATGCCGTCTGGCACTTTTTCAATTCAGGCTTCAGTGAAGGACCTGCACCATTACGAAATGGGATTAGGACGATTGTTACGCAGGTAGCGAGTAGGAAATTGTATTAACCAGTAGTCCCGAGTTAGTATTGCCACAAATAACCTGGAGGATAAGAACACAACGGCATCATTAACATGCGGCTGGAAAAACATTGAGGCGGTTTGGTGGGGTGTAGGTTCTGGCCGCATGAATACTGATAATTGGCCTGAAGATCCGGGCAGTGTTCTTTGGCGGACATGTTAGGTACGATCCAAGGGTCAAGACAACTAACAAAGGGAGACATATACTAGTTTCTCCGGAAGAGACAATGATCGGCTGAGCTGTCAGAGTACTTGACTACGCCAAGCGACCCATGACGGATGGCCCTTGAGTTAACACACTTCCTTTGATCAAGGTCAAGCCTGCTACAGGTACCAGGCGACATGGGTCACATCCGCGGCATTCCCAAACGCTCCGTAATTGAACCACACCAGTCGTTCGTAGTGCGATACTCCGAAGTGTAAGCAGGACGTCGTTGTCGGCAGGAGGAACTAAAGTAGGCAGACTCCATGCTGTCCGGCGAAACCGTGCAACCCATAGGAACTTACAGAATTAGCTATAGAGAAAATCATCCCACTCGTACCTGTTTTCCGTGGGAGATAATGATTCCCTCGAATCCCTCCCATGGCCTATGGGTTACTTAAGTCGACTCATCGACTGGTTTATAATTCTTGATTTGAGGCAGGCGGCTACCTTCTCATGGGACTTTTTTTTTGTGGTATTCCATCTTCTATTCCCAGTGGGGAAAAGGTTGGACGATCGGGTTTTTGGGGTGCATGCGGTTCAACGTTCAGAACGTTGGTCAATGTTGAGCGTTGATTCCCTTGTACAGCAAGCGTTTCTAAGGGATGGGGCCGCATCACAAGAGCACAAGGGCATTTGATTGTATGCGAGAGTCTCGGAGTCTTCCAGTTGGTGCCATAGGTTGCGGCCTCCGCTACGACGTCGACGCTGTCAGTATAATTTTTTCAACCCTGCGGTTACCAATCATCACCATATTTAGAGTTGACACCTATCATTGTAGTACGTGAGACATACCGTACTATGGTAGCTGGTGCCATACAGCTCAAGATCTTATCACATTCGCAAGGCTTGGAGGGGTTCAGTAGCGATGAGACCAAGTACTATAGTGAACTTGCGACTTGTATCGTAAGATAATTTTGAAGGAATGTCCGCGGTTTAATCGCGATAAAAATTTGGTGGCTTTGAAAGAAGATGCAGAACAACAGCCGAGATAGGATCTTTCCCCCGGTCCGCGCTCACTACTACCACTTCAAGTTTCACTCAGTCTCAGGTAGACTCTACTGGCAGCAATCTGTACTTCTTTTTTTTTCGTGGGCAGGACGCCGTCCCTTCTTGTACTGGAAAGTCATCACACTAAGCAGGCACTGCCCACGTGTTGATACTTGTTACTAGCTTACTACTCCTTTCTGGACCATCATCAATTCACTGGCTCTCCTCTCACTCACGTCCCATCATTCAAACTATCCTTTCGTTGTAATTCTTCGCCGTTCGATTCATAGCCTTAGGGCCTTGTATTTGTTTCTGCTCCAGACTAAGACATCATGGGTGCATGTATGTCAACAGGAGGGATGGTGGATGTCTCAGACGAAGATAAGCGGAGACACAGAGAAGCGGAGAAATATCTCAAGGAAGTGAGTCTACTACGAAATGATGCTGACCTTTACTCGTCGTTCTGCACATGATATTGACCATATCTATTATATAGGCCAAGGCCAAGATGACTTCCCAGGTCAAGGTATGTGTGACAACCAGTTCCCGCACGTTATTCACCTTTATCTATAACACCTAGGTTCTTCTCCTAGGGTCTGGTGACTCAGGAAAATCCACGGTTCTCAAGGTAAGTTACTTCTCCCAGTCCACTTGCTATCAGTTCACAACCATCCTTTCGCAGCAAATGCGACTGATTCATAAGGTACCCTTCTCGGCAGCAGAGATTGAGACATACCGTCAACTAGTGTTCAATAACCTAACGACGGGCCTGAATTACGTGTTCGAAGCAATGGAGGACATGGAGCTTCAAATTGCGGAGGAGAATCTACCACATGTGGAACTCATTCAGAATGCTCGGGATATCCGTGAACAGGAGTCTTTTCCTATGTCATACTACGAGCCCTTGAGAGATCTTTGGGCTGACAGTGGGGTCCAACAGGCATACGGCAGAGGGAACGAGGCTGCTCTTCCTGAAAAGTGAGCCTCGTGTTGTGCGCCTTGCTTCCTTCGACAACTCACAAACTCTCACTACAGCTTGTCATACTTTTTCTCCTCGCTAGACAGATTATTCGACCCATCATATCACCCAACCGAACAAGATATCATCCAGTGCCGAGCTCGTACTATCGGAATAACCGAGACAACTTTCCATCTTAAAGACCATGAGATGCTTATGGTCGACGTCGGTGGTCAGAAGAGCGAGCGGAGAAAATGGATTCACTGTTTCCAGGATGTCACTAGCATTCTATTTCTGGTCAGTCTAAGCGGGTATGACCAATGTCTTGTTGAGGATCGGGATGCCGTGAGTTATCTTGCATGTTGTGATCTGTCTTGAAGACGAGTTTTTGTTTTCTTCTTCCAGAACCAAATGCAAGATGCTATGACAATATGGGACTCAATATGCCATTCGCAATGGTTCAAGCAGACATCGATAGTACGTCAGGTTGTCCCCGTCATTTTGAAAGTATTTCACACGTGCTACCGCATCAGATTCTCTTCTTAAACAAGGATGACCTCTTCCAAAAGAAGATTGTCAACTCTGACATCAAAAATTTCTTTCCGGTGGGTCACTTTTGCCTAACTAGTTCTCCTTACTCAATATAAATTAGGATTACGAGGGTGAGCCAGGGGACGCAAAAGCTGGACGAGATTACTTCCGGCGACGTTTCACGCGGCTCGCCCATAAAGCTGGACGTTCCAAAGAACGCGAAATCTATATCCAGTATGCCTTTTATTTTGTATCCTAGAGATTCTGCCTTAACGTTAGAAAGTGTAACAACCGCAACTGATACAGAAATGTTGAGAGTAGTGATGGCCGCTGTTGAAGGTCAGTGACTAAGCGGATATTTTTAGAATCGAGTCACTAATTTCTTGCTTTCCAGAGTAAGTCTCTCCTTCTATTAATCCTTCCCCTTCCCGCCAGTGGTGTCGTTCAACCGTACGCTCATCCATTTCCCACCACTCTTCCCTTTCCTTCCATAGCATCGTTCTTCGATCGAACCTTCAAATCGCGGCACTAATTTGATGTTTCTTTTTTTCCCTTCATCTTATGATTTATCCATGTCATCGTCAACCTTCGCATCTCGCTATCGTGCTCCAAAACATACTGCTATCGCCGGGACACAATCTTGCATACACAAATTTCAACCTTAATTTCCTCTACAATCTTTTCATTGCAACCAATCTCTGCTGCCATCACGTAACCGTCCGATTCTGTGGGCTTCTTTTACATTGTTCGAAAATTAACGTTATTAGTGCTGTCATAAGCAAAAACGTGAGTTACCCCCTCTCCGATCGGGATAAAATTTTCGCAGGAACACTGATGCCCCCTTGACTCATCAGATCCGCGAAATCATGCTTTGAAGATTGTCAGCCCAATTGATTAAGTCACAGGCACACGTAGTAGTACCCCAGGAAGCGGAACTCATTTGTGGCAGCATACCACCCCAAACAGGAAGACCCCCTGCTCGCCTCACCGCTGCCAGTGGTTAGCGCTTATTTCCTTACAGAGCAGTGTACCTTCAAAGCCTTTACCTGTCGTTCTTCACACATGTTGTATGTCCTCCTTTGACATTTCTCGTGATCAAGCTATCATAGTACATGCCATCTGTGTATTACTAGGATACTGGCTCATGTAACGTTTGCTTACGGCGTTTTTTTGAGCTGTTTATGTCTTGGTTTAGCTCGATATACTATTTTTCATTCGCTTCTCCTTGCATTCGCTGACGCAGCTTTGTATTGATTCTTATACGATATTTTTGGTTGGTAATACGTATTGTTACAAGGCAGACAAAGTGTACCTCGGATCCGGGACTAGTCTGGATGGGGTTAGATGTCTCAACAGAGCGCGCAGTGAGTGAGTGCTCTAGATCCGTTCATACTACAAGCTTCGTTCTGCCGAATTGAATAAATCTTGTCGTTGGCCGAGGTTACAGTGCGCCTCTGCATGTGCTCGAAGTTTAATCGTATTCGGGGGGATTGCGGAGGAACGGATATTCTGACTCGGGAACCGCCGACTCGCATGGACTAAACCTTCCTGCTGCGCATATTGTGAGCCCCATTTGCTACATAGTAGCAACTTGTGCGGCCCGTCGGCGGATTTCTGGAAATATAATCGAGTCAGCGCAGAATTAATGAATCACGAACTCTTAGCTCAGTTCCGACTCGTTGTCACCATCACCTTCGAGCTGTCATATGGGATGCGAAATGGCTCTGAGCCGGAATGCTATCCATTGATCACTGATATGATATTAGTTGCAAAGATAAGTGCTCTAGCAAAAGTCGACCGATGACTAAATGGTTTCCGGCTCCGCCACTAGTGCACCTTCCTTGATTTTGAGGTTTGATTCAAGTGTCTCAAGGGGTCAAACTCACCGGGTATACCGCCAAGAGCGTCGAGGCGTTTAACATATAACTCCTTTCTATCTGTGCGATAGTACTAACTACTAATCAGAGTGTCGTCATACCCCTGTTTCAGATATAGTTGGATTAGTGGGCTGTTTTGATGAGTGGCCGAAAAAAAAAACTCACCTAGCAGCTAACGTGACCAATACAAATTATGAATACTTCCATAGTAACGGAAATCGTGACGCAATACATGAGAAATGCACCGATGATGATCTATTGAAAATACAAATTGGAGAGCGGCGAAGTGCGCGAAAATCGGTCGATAGGTTCGTGCGATATGGGTAGCGGTCTGTTAAATATCGTGCTGAAGGCGCAGCCTGCAGCCATGTAGATGTTGTGCTGTAAAGTACAAGGATGTCTTTTAAACATGAACATTGGCGCTGGGATCGGATAGGCTGGTGTAAGTTCCTTTCCAAATTCAATACGTCCCAACAGCTATGCGGATACCCCATCCCTTTCATCAGGCCGAATACCCCCTCCAATGCCAACGGTCCACCTAGTACCAGTGTGATTGTCAGCGGTGATACCGAGACGACTGACGATAAACCTAGATATCCCACACGGACATAAATTTGATAAAAAAAACTTAGATATAATATTGGTTACAGCAACAACCACACAGTGAAAGTCTTTCAGGCACTTCTGTAGGCGGGTCGAATATGACGCCCACCAGGTTTAAAGTCTTCTTGAGAATTTTGAAAAATCTGCTTAGAGAGTAAAATGCGATACGGTTGGTCGACAAGCCGTGGATCCATGCTATAAAGCGCAGGATATATCCAATTCGTAGAAGGTCACGTCTGCGTGTTCGACGATGCTCCACCTGGAATCAAATTCTTGATTGTCTTCGACATGCTGATCAAGCCAAGCTGAGCAGAACCTGAAAGCACGGTCTGGCCTTTTCATAGGTCGTCTGAAAACACCGCAGATCGCAGATTCCTGAGGTGCTTCAGAGCGAGACTGCACTGGTAGACAAGTCCACAAAATATAAAACTGGTGACTGTAAGTGGCAACTTCAAAAGTGGAGCATACACGTGACCGAATCATAATTTGAATTCAGTCGATTGACGTCATTGTCCTTCATCCATTGTATACCGAACCTAGCATAATTAGCTTTTAAGTAGTACGTAGTGCGTCTAACCACCAAGTGCTTCCCAAGTCTACACCGCTTGACTTGTAATGACTTTCGGCGAGGTTATACACTACGTGACTCAGCCTACAGGCTGGCCTGAGCCAGTGCGCGGTATTGCTTCCTTGCTGTCGCCGTCCCACTGTTCCGACGGCCCAAGTAATGACTTGGAGCACCTTTCCAGTGGATTGTCCTCGACGTTCTCAGGACCACTCGTTTCCAATGAAGCACCTTCAGCAGGATCATACACTGCAAAGGATTTCCAGGTCTTGATTCAGTCAACAGCCGCAGGATTAAGCACGCTTGCTGAGCTTCCTCAGTATGGTAGCGAGAGATCCACTGTTCCCCTTTGGTCTCAGCTCCTCTATGCACTGTCAAATACCTTGTCCCCAGATGTTATGATTATGTAAGTGACATGCTCGTCAAGCATTGAATCAAGATCCAATTATCATTACAGCGAAGATGCATCGTTCATCATGCCACGAGCTCAGAACGTGGCGAGTCAGCCGCTAGATCTCATCGACGGATGTGCCACTCTTCTTGCTGCACATGCCATCTTTTCTGTGCCTAGGACCCATTCTGACACATCTAGGACCAGCTCACAAAACAAGGAGGACGAGGATGAGTCGATGCGTTCAGCAGATTCTGACTCAATCGATGGTTCTGTTGAGTCACTCAACCTGCCCTTCCAAGCACACATGCTTTCGGGTCGAGGCAGACGCCTTTTGGCTGTGCTCCCAGTTTTACTAGTTGCCGACTCCCATAATATCGTTCCTCTAATTTGCAGCGCTCTTTACCAGAGGCATGTTTGGGGGATCCGTCAGCCTGTTGTCGGCCTGTGCTGTTCCAGCACGGGTACGATTGCCAAGGCCATCTTCGGGTGGCTTGATTCCGATCGGTCAGAGGAAGGCTGCATTGCAAGTCCAAAACCAATCCATATTTTTCCACGTTGACCTTCCTGAAGCCTGCAGTACACCTTGCTTTAGCAGCAGATATCGGCTTAGATGCCTCGATGGGGGTGTTTGATTTCACTGACACTCGTTCTGCTATCAGCCTCGCGCAATTCGTTTTGGGGTTGCGGACTCATTTCGAAGATATCAAGGGTGCCATATCAATAGAAGGCGTAGATTCTCTGACTCCGTTGCGCTGGAGATCTGATTTACCCGACTTGGAAACTCAGTCTGAAGAATTAGACGAACGGGTGGCGTCCTGGACCCACCAGGTGAACGTGCATACGAGGTCTAGGTACGTTTTCATTTTTAATGGCAAGTCAGAACATTGATAGTCATTTAGCGAGGCATCATGCTTATTTAGTCCTCATACTCTGCCCCCACTCTGTAATGGTGCGCTTGTGTCATATGAGACGATGAGTTCCCCTTTGCTTGGAACCATTGTTGAGGATAAGCAAGTCCATGGTGCAAACATTCGGTCAGTAATTCGAACTTTTTCACTCTTGTCAACACACTACTAACTCGAAGCTTTAGGGTGCCCCAAGAGGCCAATGCGATGGATGTGCAAGGACGGTTGGTTCGTATTAGTTGCTCTATTCGTGATCTTATTTCACCTGCTGAGGAAGGGTGTTGCGACTATCATCCTCGAAGAAATCATCAAAGAGGACAAGTTCATCGACTTCATCGCGTGCACCCAGCCCATACCCAAACTCGCAGTATGGAGCCTGTTTTATTGCTGACTACCGTTCAATGACCGTTTCTCATCTCCAGATTTGACGCTTTCTCTGATACGGGCCTTAATGACAATGCGACTATATCAAATTGGCTGTTTGAACGAAATGCATTCACCGTCGGTCGGATTCCAGTCAATTCTGACGGACTGGCGAAGAAGACCGGAATAAATGCAATGGTGAAAATATATGATGAGATGACGGCGTTTACCTGGTCGGACAATATTAAAGCCATAGTGAGTCTGGAGGATTACCTTTACTACTACTTCTCATGACATTGCGGGCAGCTCTTGGATGCCAAGGTAGATAGTTTTGTATCGGACATCAGATCAGACCTGTGCGACATGAACGACGGTCCCAGCTCCCAGTCCAGCGCAAACGATGTTCTCTCGTGGGAGGATGTCGAGTTTATTGCATCGAAGGTTTCAATATTGTTACACATTGTCAACAGAGCTCGCCAGTGTGATAATATTGCGAAGTTGCTTGGAGTCAACGAAGCTGATCGGCGTCACGAATGAGATGCTCTCCTTTTCTACTTCTTCCAACCTGTTCCCGATCAACGGGATGTGTTGTGCGTCGTTCATGTGCTAGGCCAACTTCATTCTAACAATTCATCCAGGTTAGAGCGACAGCTGAATTTCGCACGTGATCTCGCTGTTGATGACTCTTCCTTTACGCAACGAGCCATCGAGATGGCTCACGCATACGAGACATTCTGTAATGAACAATTCCGGTGTGTCCGTCTCACCACAGAGACCTCTGACAGTTGGGAGCAGGCTGTAGCAGCGCGTTCTCAAGCGTTCCGATTTTCTGAAGATATTCAGCGTAACAGCCTCAAGAGGAACTTTGCTCAAGTAATTGCATATCACTCCTCTTTGGATCCGGCCACTGGAAAATGTGACGCCATTCTTGTCATTCCATGTACCGGCGTTGCCGCTACAATGTTCCAGCACGTATCTAGTATCGACAAGAAAGCAAAGCTTCTGAAATCTTTCATGCTAGTCCAGTCTCCAAAGTTGGAGAAGCCTGACGCGAGTTCAGGGAAAACTCCACGCCAGGTTGAAACACCCGTTGGTCATTATGAAAAGACAAAATCCGAGTTGCAAAACCCGTTCCTTCATCATCCTGATGGCAATCAAGCAGTGCCGACAAGAGAAACAATACTTCCCGAGGATCCATCCTGTGACGAACATAATCAACAGGACCTACTGCTTCCAGTGTTGTTGGCCGAGTACAAGAAGAAGGATGAGCCCGCAATTTCCACAGCGATAAAGACCTACTTGGTTTCTGCGGTTACCTTCCTTTCTGAGTTCGGACTCACGGACAAGCCCGTCTTTGGACTGGTTGTTAACGGCACACTTGGCGCGGTCACGATGGCGTGGAAGTCGAACAACGTATGTGGTTTCTCCGTTCACTATCTCTGAAGGGGCTCACCAGTGATGTAGAAAATCTACATCATGGAACGAAACGTTCGATACTACGACATCAGAGACCCTCTTCAAGCACTGCAGTTTGTTTCTATTCTACCTCGGTTCGCGCGTTACGGTCTAAGTCTCCGCCGTGCATTAGAGAAGCAGCTCGCTGTTATAGATGTGGGCGAGCTTCAATCTCAGCCGTGGTCCAAGTTGTACCAACGGCAGGAAGATGAAGGATTGATGGCGGCTAGGCGGACAGAAGCACAACAGAAGATCACAGATGAGGCAATGCAGTGAGGAGATGGTAGAAATGGTACAGCACAAGTGGAACACGCTAACTTTTTTTTTGTACTCATTCACTATATCATTTTTGTTCAAGTGCACTTGGAATTTTACTTGGTTGATTGTTTGTCACTGGTCAGCGCTCCGTTGCGTGGCATCAATCAACATGTCACAGTAGGTGCTGCTCGGTCATCCTTGCTCAAGCTCAAGTTCTATTCGGAAGTTGTAATCTGGTCTTCGAATTCTGATTTGAGCTCTTCAGTCGTGATGGCCGTCGTCGCCGAATTCCCTGCAAGTGCAGCCTGAGTCTGAAAGTTGACAAATATGATAAAGATACTATCGTGGTGCCATATAGATCTCATGGACCAAAGTGTCTCCACAAGCAGTTAAGATTCGAATGATAATGGAAACATGAACTGCCGGAAACATTCGTTACCCCATCCGGATTTTGAAATTCGTCTTTCTGAGTCGCTACGACTGTTCGACCTACTATCAGCTGCATCCAGCCCTGTCAATAGGTCAAATATCACAGGCCCTGCAGCAGCCGCTATGGCATCATTATCCCCTGACCATGTAATTTTCCTTCAGTCACTCCCTAAGGCAGAACTCCATGCTCATCTCAACGGATCTATACCTATCAAAATAATACTAGAACTTGCACAGCAATACCCGTCTGCTAGTACTAGTGCAGAGAGAACTGAGGTCACAGACACTATCGAAAATTTCAGATCTGGAGTGGCCTTTAATGAAATATGATATGTTGCTTTGATACGCGCCATCTATGCTCTGACTTCGACCCTAAAAGCAGTGGCGACCGCTACTCGTGCAGTCTTCCGGTCGTTCCTGAACCCCACATGTATCAGCAATGGCACAGAAAGCCTTCAGTGCACGTACCTTGAACTACGGACTACACGACACACATGACGCGAGAGAGGTACCTCAACTATGTGACTCAGCCTACAGGCTGGCCTGAAGCAGTGTGCGGTATTGCTTCTTTGCTGTCACCATCCCACTGTCCCGACAGCTCAAGTAACAACTCGGAGCATCTTTCCAGTGCATTGTCCTTGACGTTCTCAGAGCCACTGGTTTCCAAACAAGCACCTTCAGCAGGATCATACACTGCAAAGGATTTCCAGGTCTTGATTCAGTCAACAGCCGCAGGATTAAACACACTTTCTGAGCTTCCTCACTATGGTAGCGAGAGATCTACTGTTCCCTTTTGGTCTCAGTTCCTCCATGCATTGGCAAATACGCTGTCCTCAGATGTTATGATTCTGTATGCTCGTCACGCAATAAACCAAGATCCAAATATCCCTACAGCGAAAATGCACCGTTCATCATGCCACGAGCTCAGAACGTGGCGAGTCAGCCACTAAATCTCATCGGCGGACGTGCGACTCTTCTTGCTGCACATATCATCTTCTCTACGCCTAGAAACTTCCGGGACCAGCTCGCGAAATGAGGAAGATGAAGGTGAGACGATGAATTCCGCAGATTCTGACTCAAGCGATGGTTCGGTTGAGTCACTCGACCTGCCCTTGCAAGCGCACATGCTTTCTTGTCGAGGCAGACGTCTTTCTGTTGTTGTTCCAGTCTTTCTCGTCGCCGACCTCATAATATTGTTCCTCTGCTTTGCAGCACTTTTTACCAGAGACGCATGTGGGGGATCCATCAGCCTGTGGTCGGCTTGTGCTGTTCCAACACGGGTACGATTGCCACGGCCATGTTCGGGTGGCTCGACCCCGATCAATCAGGGGAAAGCTGCATGGTAAGTTCAAAATCAATCCATATTTTTTCACGTTGACCTTCCTGTAGCCTGCAGCGCACCTCGCTTTAGCAGCAGATGTCGGCTTAGATGCCTCAATTGGGGTGTTTGATTTCACTGACACCTGTTCTGCTACCAGCCTTGCCCCATTCATTTTGGGGTTGCGGACTTATTTCGAAGATATCAAGGGTTTGATATCGATAGAAGCGATCGATTCCCTGACACCGTTGCGCTGGAGATCCGATTTACCCGACTTTGAAACTCAGTCTGGAGGGCAATTGGACGAACGGGTGGCGTTCTGGACCCACCAGGTGCAGACAAGTTTTAGGTACGACTTTTATTTTTAATTGTAAGTCAGAATGCTAATGGTTGTTTAGCGAGGCATCATCCTCATCTAGTCGTACTCCTCCCTCGCTCTCGGATACTGCCCTTGTATCATATGAAACGATGAGTTCTCCCTTGCGTGCGACGATCGTCGAGGATGAACAATTCCATGGTGCAAACATCCGGTCAATAATTTGAGCTGTGTCACGCCTATCAACACGCAACTAACTAAAAACTTTAGGGCGCCCCAAGAGGCCCGTGCAACCAATGTGAAGGGACGGTAAGTTCGCAATTTTTGCTCCATTCATGATCTTATTTTACCTGCTGAGGAAGAGGGCCGCAACAATTGTCCTCGAAGAAATCATCAAAGAGGACCAGTCCATCGCCACAATCGTTATCTGAGGTCAGGATAACGACCTCATCGCGCCTACCCAGCCCATATTCAAATTCGCAGTATGGAGCCTGCTTCTCGGCTGACTATCGTTCAATGACTATTTCTCGTCTCCAGATTTGCCGTTTTGTCTGATACTGGTCTTATTTACAGCATGTCAATATCCAACTGGCTGTTTGAACGCAATGCTTTCGCCGTCGGTCGAATTACAATTCGCTCCGAGGAACTAGCGAAGAACACTGGAATCAACAAAATGGCGAAAATATATGATGAAATGACGGCCTTCACCTGGTCGGACATTATTAAAACCATAGTGAGTCTGCAGGATTACCACTACTTCTCGTGACATCGTGAGCAGCTCTCGAATGCCAAGGTAGATAGCCATGGATCGGACATCAGAACAGACCTATGCAATATGGACGGCAGTCTTAACTGGCAGTCCAGTGCAAACGATCTTCCCTCATTAGGGGTGTCGAGTTTGTTTCATCTAAGATGTCGGTGCTGTTGCATGCCGTGAAAGGCGTCTGCCAGTGTGACGATGTTGGAAAGTTGCACGGCACCGATGAAGCGGATCGGCGTCACGAATGGGATGCTCTCTTTCTCAACTTCTTTCAACCTGTTCCCTCGCAATGGGATGTATTATGCGTGGTTCATATACCAGGTCATCTTCATTCTAATCATTCATCCAGGCTGGACCGACAGCTAAACTTGGCTCGTAATCTCGCTGCAGATGACACTTCCTTTGCATCACGAGCTATCAAGGTCGCTCGGGGATACCAGGATCTTTGCACTGAACAAGAGTGGTGTATCCCTTTGGCTGGAGAGACCTCTGGCAGTTGGGAGCTGGCCGCAGCTGCGGAAAATCAAGCAATTCAATTTTCTCATGACATTAGGTATTTCTTCCGCAAGGCACCGAGATCTGTCATGAGATCGAGAAACGGTTCTATGCTTAGTAACACACTATAGGCCGACTGACTCGGACTGCAAAGCCAAGTGGTATGATGTATCACCGGGTCCTGCAGCTTAGAGTCATTTGTGTATCACACATTTACTACAGTACGAGTAAGTAATACATCATCCCCCCAGCTACTCGTGATCAGTATGCCACGAACCTGTGGCCATTTATCGCTAGACTAGCCACATAGCAATCCTGCCAGTCCCGCCTAAACATTTTCCTCAGTCCTAGGTCGCCTTAATCCGAGTCGGGTTACTCCTGATCTGGCGACGATGCTTTACCCTGTATCTGCATTCTAGTGGTGCATTCTCACCTAGTCTAATCTCTAGGAGTCATACTCACAGGTTGTTGCGCAGCAATGAATTCAAATGAATAGTGAATTTAACGTTGTCGTTGTGGTTACATTGTGTATATTTAGCTTCCCAGGAAGATGGTTAGCAACACAAAAAAGTACGAGCGAGCGCTGGCAGATACGACAGCAGTTCTTTCTCATGGACCTGTGCTGTCAATAGTGTTCGTGATGAAAATGATGATCTGGAGGCTGGCGCTTGTAAGGGGATGAATGAACGCTGCCCACGTCAACTACGCTGCTTGGCCGTCGGTCATCTCTGAGTGTAGCACAGGGATATTAACCAAGAAAGACCTTCAAGTTGTCACAGCTTGTAAAGGATGGGGGTCAGAAGAGAATCAACGCTGCGTCTCTGTTTGTGTTTCACTGACGGATCTTATCCATGCAGAGTACATACTACTGAGTACTCAATCTTTGTGGAAAACGGTGCAGGACACAATCTACTTGTACCGAGAGAAAATATGAGCGAGCCAACCTCAGGTTCAATTAACCACTCGCGTAGGAACAGCACTTCCAGCAAGGGTTGGTACCTTCAGGCCATGGCTGCACAGGCCACGTCCCTGACGGGCAATTCGAAGGTTGTTCTAAGACGCACCCTGGCCCAGCCATGACGCAATGCAAGGGTGCTGATGTTTCGGGAGAATCTGCTGTTGTAACCTCAGTGACACTGGCAGTAGCAGTAGCAGCAGCAAGGATTGCGAGATAAACGATTTGAACGAACTTCATGGTATCTAGCATGACTATGTTTCAGCATACAATGTGACCGTGCTAGGAAACTACCCACCGCGTTCAATCGTGTAATGCGTCGCCCTGTGCGCAAATTTGCTATGACAAAGTCTTTAAAGAGCTATGCATTATATGCCGGTTCAATGAAATGCGCGTAGTGTGACATGAGGGTTACTCACTGCAACAATAGGCGCTCGTCTCTGAGACCTTTTCAATTCAGTTGCGTTGAATTTATACCTGTTCTCAATATAGTGTTGCCGTGGTTCGGTTCTATGAAATCATTGAACCCAGAACTGGACAGTTTGAGAACCATAAGAAACAGGTCGCTCGGCCACGTGTGACGTGTCAGCTGTTCCGTACCGTTGTTTTCCCTCAGTTCATTTCATGACGGGCATATCCCACCACGAAACATAGATCTCGATAAGAGCGACACTCACAACTGCAGGAGGTGTTCTCGAATCTCAACTGTGTTGACTGTATACTTGTTGAGACGACATTATACTCGAAGAAGTTCTATGGTGACTTCGAGTCACTGCATTATGCAGCTCTGAGTGGCCAGGCCGCATAATAATGATATCTTGGAGATGTGCACGCAAGGTTCAAGAAGGTACACTGAGTTAGTGATAATCAAATTGAGCTAGTGGGTCACAGTGATCACAGGAAGGATAAACAATATGGTAAACATTTGGCAAACATTGGCACGATCCAATATTGGTCCCGGAGTCACTGATGTTGAGCATTCTTGGAGGATGGAGCTGGGCGCAGTGATGGTGGTTGCATAACAACTTCAATTGGTCACTAGGCGTGCTCAATTCTTACGACATCTAAAAAACACCCAACTTCTTGCTTAGCTTAAGCGCATTACGGACACTTACAAACACTTATTAGGTGCGTATCTCTACAGTACTATCGAAAGATGTCGGGTGATCCCGCTCACGTGCAGTTATCACGTGCAGCTTTGAACCAGACCCGGAGTCACGTACCTAAGCGCACCCGCTCAGTACGGTGGCGAGAGACCCACTTGGGTCTCAGCTCCTCCATGCACTGGCAAACACGCTGTTCCCAGATGTTATGATTCTGTAAGCGACATGCTCGTCACGCAATAAACCAAGATCCGAATATCCCTACAGCGAAAATGCACTGTTACGAGCTCAGAACGTGGCGAGTCAGCCGCTGAATCTCATCGACGGACATGCGACTCTTCTTGTTGCACATGTCATCTTTTCTATTCCCAGAACCCATTCAGACTTATCCAGGACCAACTTGTGAAATGAAGAAGATGAAGATGAGGATGAGTCGATGCATTCATTCCGCAGACTCTGACTCCGGCAATGGTTCCGGTTCGGTTCAGTCACTTGACCTGCCCTTGCAAGCGCACATGCTTTCTGGTCGAGGCAGACGCCTTTCTGCTGTAGTCCCGGTCTTACTAGCTGCCGACTTTCGTAATATCGTTCCCTTACTTTGCAGCACTTTTTACCAGAGACACGTGTGGAGGATCCGCCAGCCTGTGGTTGGCCTGTGCTGTTCCAGCTCAGACACGATTACCACAGCCATCTTTGGGTGGCTCGATTCCGATCGGTCGGAGGAAGGCCGCGTGGCAAGTCCAAAATCAACCCTTATTTTTCCACATTGACCTTCCTGTAGCCTGTAGCGCACCTCGCTTTAGCGGCAGATGTCGGCTTACATGCCTCAATGGGGGTATTTTATTTCACTGATACCCATTCTGCTATCAGCCTTGCGCAATTCGTTTTGGGGTTGTGGACTCATTTCGAAGATATCAGGTGCCACATTGATGGAAGCAGTCGATTTTCTGACTCAGTTGTACTGGAGATCTGATTTACCCGACTTTGAGACTCAGTTTGGAGGTCAATTAGACGAACGCGTGGCATCCTGGACCCATCAGGTACACGAGCAGATGAGTTCTAGGTACTACTTTTTATTTTTAATGGCAAGTCAGAATGTCAACAGTCCTTTAGCGAGGCATCATCCTCATCTAGTCCTCATACTCCACCCCCGCTCTGTGATACTGCGCTTGTGTCATGAAACGATCAGCTTCCCCTTGCTTGTAACCATTGTTTTTTTTGTTTCCAATTTGTGTCCATTGAGGATAGGATCCTATGTAGGACAGTACTTTCTAATATATGGGACCCCCGGTGTCCCTTCTAATCTCTGAAGTTGCGAATGCCCTGATGTGAAGCGTACCCTCATCAGTCCGCCGTTCCCGCTGGCCGTTTTAGACGCGCACTTCGATAGGGATGAGATGATTCTAGTTCTGCGATTGTGATGATGTATGACTAATGGTGATACACGTTTCTCGTCCGCTTTCATGGATTTCACAGGAATCTAATGGAGGTTGTTTGATGGGGAGAAGATGTTAATGTTCCGTTTCAATCTATTCTCCGTACTCCATTACGCTTGTTCTAAATGGAGCGTCGAGTTTCCGTGTGTGTGAGGTATTAGTGATTATGAAGGGTGTAATGTTGGATTATAGTTGGTAGGTGGGCGGTATCTGTGTTGTTGCATTCAACTTGTTGATGTTACAGTGTTTGTTGTGGTGTGGTGCTATGTACATGGCGGATCAGTTCTTGCGTTTTTTTGACGTGGGTACTTCACCGATGCAACCATTGTTGAGGATGAACAGGTCCATGGCGCAAACATTCGGTCAGTAATTCGAACTGTGTTACTCTTATCAACATGCCACTAACTCGAAGCTTTATGGTGCCCCAAGAGGCCCATGCGGACGTGAAAGGACGGTGAGTTCACATTAGTTGCTCTATTCGTGAACTTACTTTACCTGCAGAGAAAGGGTGTTGCAACCAACCATCCTCGAAGAAATCATCGAAGAGGACAAGTTCATCGACGTCATCGCAGTATGGAGCCTGTTTCATTGCTGACGACCGTTCAATAAACGTTTCTCGTCTCCGGATTTGCCGCTTTATCTGATACGGGCCTTAATGACAATGCGACAATATCAAATTGGCTGTTTGAACGAAACGCATTCACCGTCGGTCGGATTCCAGTCAATTCTGACGGACTGGCGAAGAAGACTGGAATTAATACAATAGTGAAAATATATCCTTGACATCCAAGAGCTGTCCGCAACGTCATGAGAAGTAGTAGTAAAGGCGATCCTCCAGATTCACTATGGTTTTAATATTGTCCGACCAGGTAAACGCCGTCATCTCATCGGATGAGATGACGGCGTTTACCTGGTCGGACAATATTAAAACCATAGTGAATCTGGAGGATCGCCTTTACTACTACTTCTCATGACGTTGCGGACAGCTCTTGGATGTCAAGGTAGATAGTTTTGTATTGGACATCCGATCAGACCTGTGCGACATGAACGGCGGTCCTAGCTCTTAGTCCAGGGCAAACGATGTTCCTCATGGGAGGACGTCAAGTTTATTGCATCAAAGATTTCGGTATTGTTACATATTATCAAAGGAGCTCGCCGGTGTGATAATATTGCAAAGTTGCATGGCGCCAACGAAGTTGAGTTTGGCTCGTAATCTCGCTGTTGATGACTCTTCCTTTGCTTCACGACCCATCGAGATCGCTGACGCATATGAGACACTCTGTACTGAACAATTCAGGTGTGTCCATCTCACAACAGAGACCTCTGGCAGTTGGGAGCAGGCCGTAACAGCGTGTTCTCAAGTGGTTTTTGTTCAAGCGCACTTGGAATTTTACTTGGTTGGTTGTTTGTCACTGGTCAGCACTCCGTTGCAAGTCTCATATAGCATCAATTAACATGTCACAGAAGTGCTGCTCGGTCCTGATCAGGACTCCTCGCTCAAGCTCAAGCTCTATTCGGAAGTTGTAATCTGGTCTTCAAATTCTGATTTGAGCTCTTCAGTCGTGACGGCCGTCGTCGCCGAATTCCCTGCAAGTGCAGCCTGAGTCTGAAAGTTGACAAATAAAGATACTATCGTGGTACCATAAAGTTCTCATGGACCAAAATGTCTTCACAAGTAGTTAAGATTCGAATGGTAATGGAAAAATGAACCGCCGCCAGAAATATTCGATACTCCATTCGGATTTTCAAATTCGTCTTTCTTTCTTTGAGTGGCACAAAGTCTGCAAGGCTTAGGCAGCCCACTCTGGCCCACTTGCTGGCGGCACATAGCCGCACCGTCTTGGATTGCAGTACTTGCCAGCGCTAATTCCCCAGGAAGAAATGCATTTACGCATACCATTGCCGGATCAGGCGGTCATGTGGGACGTCTACTTGACACACGATAATTCCCTAGTGGAATTGTGCGGGAATTGAACCCGCGACCTTCTGATTAAAGCTGGCGACCCCAGGTTTGAGGCATATCCGCTTAGCCATCCCCAAAATCCGTCTTTCTCGCTACGACTGTTCGATTTACTATCAGCTGCATCCGGCCCTGTTTAAGATGTCAAATATTACGGGCCCCGCAGCAGCTGCCCTGGCATCATTATCCCCTGACAATGTAATTTTCCTTCAGTCACTCCCTAAGGCAGAACTCCATGCTCATCTCAACGGATCTATACCTATCGAAACAATACTAGAACTTGCACAGCAATACCCGTCTGCTAGTACTAGTGCAGAGAGTACTGAGGTCACAGACACTATCGAGAAACTCAGATCTGGAGTGGCCTTTAATGAAATATCTGACTTTTTCGCTTTGATGCGCGCCGTCTATGCTCTGACCTCGACCCTAGAAGCAGTGACGACCGCTACTCGTGCAGTCCTCCAGTCGTTCCTGAACCCTACAGGTATCAGCAATGGCGCGGAAAGCCCTCAGTGCACGTACCTTGAACTACGGACTACACCTCGCGCAACGACACACATGACGCGAGAGAGGTACCTCACAACTGTACTTGATGAAATAGAGATGTATCCTCCTACTCAAACTGCCTTGATCGTGTCCGTTGATCGTCGCATGACTGACATGGATGTCGAAGAATGCATTAGTCTTGCCATCGAGATGAAGAACAGGGGCAGAAGAGTTGTAGGCGTTGATGTATGTGGGGATCCACGCTGTGGCGACATGCAATCTTTCACTCGGCACCTATCAAGAGTTAAGGATGCTGGTCTTGGGTTAACCGTGCACATCGCAGAGGTTTGTGATGTTCACTCTGGTGTATGCAACCCAATGATCACGTCAGATCTGTAGTTCATAAATAATACAACTGAGGATTCTCTGGCACTCCTTAGTTGTCGTCCAGATCGACTCGGGCACGCGACATTCCTTTCAGATGAACTCAAGGCTTTATTCTTTGCGGATATCCCGCAGCCTGGGACAGAATGTGGTTCATTGTCTGAATCTGTTATGGGTACAACAAACCCTCACATACCGGCCGGACAGGGACTCGGAGATCCCTCTCACCCTCTCCACTCCATATTCCAAAATCTCAAAGAGGATTATTTTCCGCGCTTCGTTTCAAATGGCACCGAATCCAAGGAAGTAAAAGTGCAGACGTCTTTCTGGGCCAATGTGGAGAGATTTTCCGAGCGAGCTGCAATTCAGGATATTGAAGAGATGGTCAAGCAAGCGGACTCGCCCAACAACGCGCGCGCGAATAGACAGTACAAACCATGCGTCGAGATATGCCTGAGCTCCAATCTTCTGTAACACTATGCATTGACTTTGCGAGCTATAAACTCAATGTTTCTTTCAGATGCAAATCTGTCGCGTCTCTTGACGCGCATCATGTTCGCTATTATCTGAAGAACGACCATCCTATCGTCATCTGTGTAAGCACGCTTTTGACATGTAATAGGCTCTTTTGTCTGACATTTTGCACTAGACCGATGATACACTCCCTTTCAGAACGTCTTGTCTTGGGGAGTACTCTTTGCTTCTAGCGCAGCCTCCGCTAGGCCTTGGCTTGAGCAGAGATAATGTAGCTAGAATCGCGCGGATGGGCATGGATGCTGCATTTTTGAGACCTCGCGACTGAACTATATTTTAGTTTCTGGTACGATGTCGATTTGGATGGGATGGCCCTAGAATACTGGTGTCACAAAGCAGGACCCGACCTGCGAAGAAAGTAGCTGTACAATACCTGTGAAATGGAACAAAGTGTCCCGGCCTTTTACTTTCAATTCTAGCCACCAGGTGATATCATTGATGGGCTTATCGCTAGCTCGATGTGCTTGTTACTGTCAGTACGACGAGACGTTTATGTACATGATCATTTCCGATCGTGAATTATTCTCCATATATAAAGACACGAGATACTGCTGGCATCGGGTGCAATTGTGTCGGACATGTTCTCGTCATGCTGTCACCTGGATTTCAAACAGAATTGCATCTGAGCCAATCAACGAAACATCTGAGCAGAGAAAGGATGGTCAGAAATGCGCATGTGTGCGTGATTGCGTTGCACTGCATCGTCACTTCATCAAAGGGCCCGGGACTGTGCTTCACCTTCCAAAGCATACAGCGTTGTCGAGGGTAAGAACATAAAGATACATGTTGTGTCTATTTGCAGAGGCGAACGAAGAACAAGACTGTGCTAATATTGTATTTGTTGAGTTATCCGCAAGTCTCAGACACGTTCTTCGAAGTACGATCTAACTCGATTGTACAGGGAACCCGTAAACAAACGCATAGCGTCTTGTACCGTAAAATACCTCCTTATATATGTCTGCCAGCGGTAAAACTATGCCGCCGATGCCCGCCAATATTGCGCCATCATTCCCGAAGAATCCCGAAAAGTGTCGAGCTCGTACCTCGACCCCTGATATCCAACAGTATTACCTGAATTGCTACTGTATATTGTCGAAGAGCAGACCAAAGGGGTGTCCGTGTTTGAATAAAGTTTTGATATCCTAGAAATGAAGAAATGTCGAACAATAACACAAATTGTTAGCGATATGCACAGCACGTACATTCTGTGTCTGGGTAGTACTTGTGAAGTATGCCGAATGATGAAAGATAAGCCGGAATTTTATCATGGCCTACAAATACAACATTGTCTGACTCTCTAGAAAGCTGTAAGTACTGTCGTGAAATACTGTCGTGAAATATGACTTCATATTGTCGTTGTACAAGCAAACGTTGTGGTCAATATGATATCTCATTGATATCGAATGATACGTGCAATGATCTATGAATGCTCCGCTCAAGACAGAGGAGACACCAGATGCCTGCTCCGCTGAAATGCCAGCTGGCAACGGCCCGGGGGAGCAACAAATAAATAAAGACCGATGAAACACCAAACGACAGTCATGCAGGCGTTCACACAGAGTGCACAAGCTCCACTGCGCGCTCCCAAACCTCATCAGTTGCCCACCGCTCGCATGAACCATGTTTCATGTCCAAAATTCCGCCCAACTCATCGCGAGCCCGCAACACGATATCGATATCCTCCTTCGTTTGTGATGCGCTAGGACAGAGTCGCGCACGACCCGTCTCAAATGAAGTGGTAGGGTATTTTACGACGACGACGATTAGTATAGGGCGTGCACGCATCATACGCACAAACATGGGCAGTTTTCCCGGGTTAAAGATAAGCAGAGGAACAATGGGGTTGAAGGCATGGCCGTAGACGATAAAACCGAGTTTTTAAGCTTCAGATCTGTCCGCGAGAGACGGACGAAGTTTCATCCACGTCGGTAGCCTGCTTGCAGGCACCATTCCTGAGAGCTCCTCCGTACTTTCCTTCGACGTGACAATTGGTCTATCAAGGCCGGGAAAGTATGGATTTAGTGGGTTGTGATGCTGGAGCGACGCCCATAATGCTAGCCATCGACACAATACTTAGCCAGTGTGACCACGGGTGGTGTAGTCATACCCTCAGTACGAACAAACTTGAAAAAAACTGGTATAATGTTGTGATGGGTACGAAAAGATAACACCATGACATTTCTGCTAGATATGATAATCGACTTTCTATATCCTCTCCGCACCATCTGACCTGCGATCTTGTGTGACCGCTTCCTCTGATCGGGTCTGTTGAATTGCTGCCAATCTCTCATCTTCCTGTCGTTGGGGCAACTTTGACCATGGCTTAGAT
>MU172940.1:445665-463919 GCA_016695475.1 Suillus decipiens | reverse complement strand
CAACTGATCTCGATCGGCTTTTTTGGAATCTGATACGCGAGAAGAGGGGACCTGAAGTGATCTGCCGGATGTGCTTTTTTCGTGGTGACCAACGGGCGTTTCAAGCTGGTGTGGAGTTTCCGCCGTGCTCGTGTCAAGCTTTGGACCCTGGACTAGCATGAAATATTTCAGAAACTTGTCTTTCTCCTCGGTGCTAGATATTCGCTGCGACATCGCAGTAGCAACGCCAGAACATGGAATAACAAGGATGGCATCACATTTTCCAGTGACCGGATCCTTGGAGGAGTGACGTGCAATCACTTCAGCAAAATCCCTCCTCTCCAGGCGAGACCCAATCTCGTGAGAAAATTGCACTGCTTTATTTCGCGCTGCTGCGGTCTGGTCCCGAATGCCGGAGGTTCCTGCGACGAGCAATATATATCGGTCTTGTGCACTACAGAGGTCTTCATATTTCCAAATGACCTCGATGGCTCGTGTTGCAAAAGAAGAGTCATCTGCAGCGAGATTACGAGCCAAGTTCAGCTGTCGCTCCAGCCTGGATAAATGATCAGAACGAAGATGGCCTGGTATATGAACCACGCACAATACATCCCGTTGCTTAGGAACAGGTTGGAAGAAGTTGAGAAGGAGAGCATCCCACTCGTGACGCCGATCGGTTTCATTGGCACCCTGCAGCCTTGCAACCTCATCACACTGGCAGGCACCTTGGACGGCATGTAACAGTACCGAAATCTTGCATGAAATAAATTCGATATCCTCTAATGAGGGAACATCCTTTGCATTGGACTGGCAGTTGGGGCTGCCGTCTATATTGCATAGGTCTGCTCTGATGGCCGATACAAAGCTATCTACCTCGGCATTCAAGAGCTGCCCACGACGTTATGAGAAGTAGTAGTAAAGGCAATCCTATGGACTCACTATGGTTTTAATATTGTCTGACCAGGTAAACGCCGTCATTTCATCGTATATTTCCACCATTTTGTTGATTCCAGTGTTCTTCGCTAGTTCCTCAGAGCGGACTGGGATCCGACTGACCGTGAAAGCATTGCGTTCAAATAGCCAGTTGGATATTGACATGCTGTCATTGAGACCAGTATCAGACAAAGCGGCAAATCTGGAGACAAGAAACAGTCATTGAGCGATAATCAGTCAAGAAGCAGGCTCCATACTGCGAGTTTGGATATGGGCTGGGTGCACGCGATGAGGTCGATGTCCTAACCTCAGATAGTGATTGTGGCGATGGACTAGTCCTTTTTGATGATTTCTTCGTGGATGATGGTTGCGGCCCTCTTCCTCGGCAGGTAAAATAAGATTATGAATGGAGTAAAAAATGCGAACTTACCGTCCTTTCACATTTGTCACGCGGACCTCTTGGGGCACCCTAAAGCTTTCAGTCAGTTGTGTGTTGGTGGACATGACACAGCTCAAATTATTGACCGGATGTTTGTGCCATGGACTTCTTCATCCTCAACTATCGTCGCAAGCAAGGGAGAACTCATCGTTTCGTATGATACAAGTGCAGTATTCGAGAGTGGGGGAGTACGAGGACTAGATGAGGATGATGCCTCGCTAAACGACCATCAATATTCTGACTTACAATTAAAAATAAAAGCCGTACCTAGAACTCGTCTCCACGTGTACCTGGTGGGTCCAGGACGCCACCCGTTCGTCCAATTGCCCTCCAGACTGAGTTTCAAAGTCGGGTAAATCGGATCTCCAGTGCAACGGAGTCAGGGAATCGACTGCTTCTATCGATATCGAACCCTTGATATCATCGAAATGAGTCCGCAACCCCAAAATGAATTGGGCAAGGTTGATAGCAGAACAGGTGTCAGTGAAATCAAACACCCCCATCGAAGCATCTAAGCCGACATCTGCCGCTAAAGCGAGGTGTGCTGCAGGCTACAGGAAGGTTAACGTGGAAAAATTTGCAGTGATTTTGAACTCGCCATGTGGCCTTCCTCTGACTGATCGGGGTCGAGCCACCCGAAGATGGCCGTGGCAATCGTACCCGTACTAGAACAGCACAAGCCGACCACAGGTTGAGGTATCCCCCACACACGTCTCTGGTAGAGAGTGCTGCAAAGCAGAGGAACAATATTATGGGAGTCGGCGACTAGAAAGACTGGAACAACAGCAGAAAGACGTCTGCCTCGACCACAAAGCATGTGCGCTTGCAAGGGCAGGTCGAGTGACTCAACCGAACCATTGCTCGAGTTAGAGTCTACGGAATGCATCGACTCATCTTCATCTTCCTGGTTTCGCAAGCTGGTCCTGGATGTGTCTGAATGGGTTCTAGGCGTAGAAAAGATGGCATGTGCAGCAAGAAGAATCGCATGTCCGTCAATGAGATTTAGCGGCTGACTTGCCACGTTCTGAGCTCGTGGCATGATGAATGGTGCATTTTCGCTGTAGGGATATTTGGATGTTCGTTTATTGCGTGATGAGCATGTCACTTACAGAATCATAACATCTGAGGACAGCGTATTTGCAAGCGCATGGAGGAGCTGAGACCAAATTGGAGCAGTGGATCTCTCGCCACCGTAGTGAGGAAGCTCAGCAAGTGCGCTTAATCCTGCGGCTGTTGACTGAATCAAGACCCGGAAATCCTTTGCAGTGTATGATCCTGCTGGATGTACTTAATTAGAAACGAGTGACTCTGAGAACGTCCAGGAAAATGCACTGGAAAGATGCTCTGAGTCGTTACTTGGGCTGTCGGGACAGTGGGACGGCGACAGCAAGGAAGCAATACCGCGCACTGGTTCAGGCCAGCCCGTAGGTTGGGTGACGTAGTGTAGAACCTCACCGAAAGTCATTACAAGTCAAGCGGTGTAGACTGGAGAAGCACTGTGTTGGTGGTTAGATGTACTACGTACTGCTTAAAAGTTAATGCTAGGTTCAGTAGTATGCAATTGATCGGATGTCAATGATCGACTAAATCTCATTATTCAGTCACGTGCATTTTGCAAGTGTTTTGTCCGCATAATAGTGTTTAATTGTTTCACTACTTAGCATGCTCTGTGTCCACCAGTACAGTCTCGCTCTGAAACGAACCCGTCGTCTGTGGTGCTTGCAGATGGCCTATGAATTAGACAGATCGCGCTATCCAGTTTTCACTCAGCCTGGCTTGGTTAGCACATCGACCTACGAATAGGACACATCCTACTATGTAATAATGTATCTTCAGCGGCATGGATCCGCAACTTGTCGACCATTCATGTCTAAGCTGCAAGCGATATGGAGATATTCAGCCGGTACTCGATCGAACGAGGTATGCTCTGACCACTCATTGGACTCATGATGGTGTACCCTCTGGATTCGTTCGTGGCTTTTCACAGTGCACACCAGCATCAAGATTCCTTGCGCATTTTCCAACTCAACTCCGAGTGCTACATTAAGGAATGGACACAGAGTCTCTTAGCCGGTGAGCGTGTAGGTCAGGTGCAAGGTGGCCCGGTTATGAAAGGTGAGCGTGCAAGGGCAAGTTAAAGGCTGAGGTGCATCACTTCCCTCTGTATCTGTACCTCACTCCTACAAATAACTGAATCGATCATAAGTACGCCTAAGTGCAGTCGTCGTTCTGGGCCAATCCTGAGAAATCTTTCAACCGAGCTGTAATTTAAAAAATTGAAGAGATGATCAAACAAGCGGAGTCGCCCCATAACTTGAACACGCGCATGAACGGACAGTACAAACCATGCGTCGAGATATGCCTGAGCTGCGATCTTGTGCAGGACCATCCATCTACTCTGCAAGCTATCGAATCCAATGTTTCTTTTACATGCAAATGTGTTGCATCCCTCCACGTGCATTATACTGGTCATTGTCTGAAGAACGACCATCTTATCGTCATTTGTGAACACACCACCTGACGTGTCATAGGCTCTTTTGTCTGACATGTTGCACTATCAAGAGACCAATGACACACTCCTTTTCAGGACATCTCGTCTTCGAGTGTACTCCTTGGTTTTAGCGCAGCCCCCGCTAGGCCTTAGCTTGAGCAGAGATGTAGTTGGAATCACACGATGGACATGGAGGTTACATTTTTGAGACCGATTTTAGTGTCGGGTATGATATCGATTTAGATAGGATGGATGCTGACTCTAGAATACTGGTCATGTCACAGAGCAGGACAGTACATAGCCTGATCTGCAAAAAAGAACAGGATAGCCGGGCGATAACTGTTAAATGGAACAGAAGTGCCACCAGCATTTTACTTTCAAATTCTCCAAGGACTTTGCTCTACCGGATAATATTGCCGATGGGGCTATCACCAGCTCGATTTACTCGCCAATGAGGGAAACGAAGATGATACGATTCATGCATGATCGTTCCGCTCGTGAAATTTTTGATTGAAGTTACGACGTTCTGCCAAAGAATAAATGTCGTACAATCATACAACTGCACAGCAGATAGTTGAGCATGAGATATGAGATAAAATGCGACATCAGATTCCTCGTCCACCCGTCACCTCCAGTGTATGGCCGGTCACGTACGAAGCAAGCGGTGAAGCAAGGCTAAATAGACCAGTTAGCTAAGGTACTCAAGTAGAGACTGAAACGTACAATAGCATGCCTGCGGCCGCCTCGTCAGCGGTGGCACCTCTCCGTAGAGGAATATCTACGAAAGCATTGACGCTTTGAGCAGCAGCGCGCTGTTTTGCTCCGGGAATTCCTAGTGCAACCTTCTGACCGTCAATCTCAATGGTTACACCGTCCTCTTTTGCCGCGGTTAACCTGAATCCTGTCAGGAGTGATAACGGGAATATTGAGTACGTCATACCGAGTGTGCACGAGGCCATACGCAATGGTATTCGCACGAACACCAAATGGTCCCCACTCTTTTGCAATAGTTTTAGTGAGACCTACAACTGCAGACTTTGCAGCGGCGTAATTTGCTTGACCAACATTTCCATGCAGACCAGATGTCGAAGAAACGTTAATGATAGAACGGTTTTCCGGTGTATCGTCCTAAAAGTTTGTCATTGCACGTGAATAAACGCACTAAATGCACTTGAACGAACCTTGACTCGGAAATAAGGTGCAGCGGCACGAATGAGGCGGAAGGGTGCACGGACGTGGATTTTCATGATGATGTCGTATGTCTCGTCCGGCATGGTGTGAATCATCTTGTCATGTGTGAAACCAGCTACATCATATGAATGTCAGAACAGAAGCACCTTGTGATCACCTCAAAAGCGCTGACCATTGTTTACGATGTGATTAATCTTTCCGTACTGCCTGGAGTGCGATCAAAAATAAAGCCCATACGTATAACCCAACAGCACTGACTTGACGGTTGCGTCCACAATTTTTTGTGGGAAATCGTCTGCGCCAACATCCCCCGCAACGTATATTGCGTCACCACCTGCAGCCTTGATCTCGTTCACAACAGCTGCAGCCTTCTGGGCGTCAATACTAAACAGAGTAAGAGGTTAGACTTTGTAAGCTGGAACGCGACTCACTCGCTGACTACAACCTTGGCACCTTCCTTCGCAAACAGAAGGGATGCGCTGCGCCCGATACCCTATAAATTCATAGGTTCATGATATTGTCTCTCCCTAAATCACAAAGCTCCTTACCTGTCCACCACCTAATCATACGTGCCTGGGATCACAAGCCGTGGCATCATGCAATATAACACAAACTTACCAGTGATGATAGCTACTTCTCCTGAGAGAAGCCCACGTCCGTGTGCATTGCTAAGGTGACCAGACACCTGTGCGAGTCGGCTTGCCATAGGTATGTCGTTGGAACTTGTCGCTGAGTGTGTCAACACAGGCTGCGAACCGAAGTTCTTATCATCCGGCTCGGCTATAGGCCATTCCCGAAACAACAGCTCAAAGTTGGAAGCGCAGCTATAAGAACTTTTTTTTTTCCGTATTTCACATGTCCTGCAAATGTCGGAACACGCTATAGTTCAATTGGCAAATAATCGTCAGCAACTTATAGAGCCGCGCCGGCGGCATTGGTCCGGGGACACGCCTAGTCATGATGCTAATCACCAACTCGGAAAGTACAATAGAGTACGAGCAACATGCAAGGTCAGAAAGCCTAGCAGAGATTTATGGTGATTCTACATTGACGTCAAGGTTCTACGTTACAACTACCTGCGTATATCAGTAACACAACCATACACTACCGTAGTAAACGACCTGAACAACACTTTTCGTACAATACTCAAGCTAAATATTTGCTATTACATGTGTAATGATATTGTGTGTGCGCAATCGTACATGCATCAAAACATCATGACGGGTCTGGATAATCGCCCTTGTACTTATGTTAGCAACATCATAGCTGATCCGAATCTCCTTGTCGTCTCCGTTTAAGCGAGCGTTGCTGGGGAATCGCGGATGCAGACGCAGAAATCTTGGCTGGACTAGAAATGGCCACTCTTTGCGCATGCCTCGCAGCTCTTGCAGAAGACCCATTAACAAGACCTATGAAGAGCGCGTCTGCATCAGCCTTAGGATCCCATATGCCATCCATCTCCACATTAGCAAGTCTGCCAAGATGGCGCTCTGCCTTTAATAGCAGGGCTTCTCGTTCCTCCTCCGTCTCAGCATCTACGCGCAAGGCTCTCAGAGTCCGTGCGACATACTGACAAGCGGTGTACTTTCGCATACTATTTTCTTGTTCTGACGCTGGCGTAGCACGAGGAGTAGGGAGATGGATAACTTCGTCAAGTTCTTCGCGGATGTCCTCGAGTTGCTCATCTCGTCGTTTGAGGTTACGTTGGAGCCTTGCAACCTCTTTTTCCTGTGCTTCCAAGGCTGACCTGAGTCGCGCAATCTCCTCTTCAGCGCGATCCAATTCGCTTGCGAAGACAACTGGAATCTCATCGAATTCCTCTTCGATTCCAGCATCGATTCCAGCAAGTGTAATGACTGTAGGTGCTGAGTTAACATCTGGAAACACCGGTGGTTGAGGCTGAACCTCTCTGACGTGTGAGTTATCCACATCGAGTGATGGTGAGCGTTCTGCTACGGAGGCGGGTGGTGACGATAGAATACTTGGCGCCTGTTCATAAAATACATCCTGTGTGGTGGCATGAGGGCCCTGTGGAACGACAGGCGAACGGTGAATAGGAGCTTCAGGTGTTGAATCGGACTCCGCCAGGTGGGTTCTATTTTCATATACGCCTCGTCTGGCAGAAAGTGGAAATTTTATTGTTAGGCCAGCACCGTTCTGGGGCAGTCGCGGTGAATTTTGAGCAGTAGAAGAGTGGGCCGGTGAAAGAGGTTCGAGGTTCGGGGCAGGGGAAGAGATGATTTGCGAGGGACCCAGTTCTTGATTATTCTTGGCTCGCGCACGCTTAGGTATAGACTGGAGTGCAATACGACGTAGGTTTTTTTCGGTGGTACTCCTCCATAGCTTGCCGCAGACTGGCAGTTTAGCAGGAGAGGTGTCCGCTTGCTGCACGAGCCCCTCTACCTGTTCAACCGTCAGCTGAAGCACTTCAGCCGACTTTTCAATTTGAAACTGGCGTTTCCATGGACACGGTTTTGCCCTTGAACGTGCACATGGCATACAACGCAACGAACCCTGCTGCGGTGAAGGGTAGCACTTGCGCGATTGTGATACACACCCTCCACACTGCAAAACAGAAATTTATGAGCTGTGAGCTGAAGACACAAGTTCGGAGGGTAATACAGAAGGCTGTTTTTCAACCCATTCTACGATGACCTGCTGCGGCCATATCATTTGCCAGGCCTCACGAAGTTTTGCCATCAGCTCCGGGTTATCCGTGATTGTCTCGGTCTCTTCTTCCAATAGTTCGTCAACTTCTCGTTCCTCGTCTACTCCAATTATATCCATGTTTTCATCATAATACCCACTCCTCGTCGCAGTTTTGGGCATGAGAAAAGTGTCTGGCAGTGACCACTGCCGATGCAGAATATGTCACTTATATGTGCGAGGTGAAGGTTTTTGTCACGTGTACATTTTGTCTCGTCGGTTAACTCTTCACTAGCTTCACTAGTGACTACCATTTAAGTTCTTAAGTTACTAGCTGGTCAGTTCTCATTATTTGCATTTCAAAGGTATTGATTCCATGGCTTGGGAATGAAATGCGGTCGCAGTAACTCTACCAATAGTAGGGTACGGTTGAAAAATCGTCACGACTTTTCAACAGCTGTTTATAAACAGACCGCCTCGGACCATTTATCAACAGGTGTTTTAAACACTTTTCAACAATTAGTTATTAACTAGTTGAAAATGATTTATCAACAGCGTGAATAACGTTTTTACGGTGAATAATTGTGAAAAACTAGAAATTCCAGTTGGTCACCCTCTTTTTCGACACTCGCACATTGTCCTGGGCCACTCGAACATTCTGGGAGCCGACAACAGGTACTGTAGAGATCAAATCACGCAATAAAGGAGAGCCAAGGTGAATATCTTCATCCACCTGCAAAAAATCATCCTCTGGCATCTCATCATCTTTGTGACAGTCTACGACGTCATCCTCAACATCATCTAGCAAGTCCTCCGAGTCCTCGCTAGCTGCGAAAAATGTCAGGTGACGGCATTCATTTCATTCCATTACCACTGCAACTGTACCTTGACGTTGTGTTTACTGTAGACTTCTTGTAATCCAATACCAATGTCAACTGCCCACTTCTTGATAACATTATCTGTAGGGTATCTGACATGAAAGTCTTCAAGCACATCAACCACTGCACAAATAGCTTCTCCTCGCTCCTCGATTGCCACAATTCCAGATCCTGTTGTTCGGGTTTGCCATCCGAAAATCTGTTTGAATTGTTCATTTAAGGCCCCTATTTCACTTCCAGTACGATCTAGCAGCTCAGCATCAATTGTGAATGACAAGAATGCAAGGTATTTTGATGTGAAAGCAGAACTAACAGGCAAGGCAGTTGGCAGATTTTGTAGCAATATCCGCAAGTATTCAAGTATACCCTGAAACTCGGCAGGGGTGAGAGATTCGGGTGCAGAGAATGACATAGCTAGGGCATCAAAAATAAGGTTGGCGGTGAGAGGGTGGTCCGGTTGTACTTTTTTGAGCCTCAGAAGTTCATTCAAAATGTTCCCACACACCCTGGACTTATTCACAATTTTCAACAGGCCTCCAGACACGACGACTTTTCAACAGTGTTATTAACAGTTATTAACAGGTATTATAAACAGCTGTTGAAAAATATCGACTTTTCAACCGTACCCTAGTCCAAACGGTCAAGCTTTAACTATTTGGAATACTCCACCGAGCCATCCGAAGTCTGAAGGAAGCTATTACAAGACTGTTCTACAATCTAACACACTCTGCGTTTTAGCGGCGACTAGAAAGACTTTCATTCATTTGTGGTAGCTGGCTCTAGCACGCATGCCGTCCTACACCAGTTACCGTCGGACTCATCCTGGAAGGGAGTACTCTTGTCTTTCAACAGACAGCGTGCATTGATGTCATGGTGCATTATCTCGTACAAGGCATATCTCGCGCAGAGCGGTGGTATTGGTGAGGGACGCTAGTATTCTCTTGGAACGGATTACCGATATGCAAAAGTTTGCAACATCCGCGTGCACGGTCCCATAGCATAAACAGCGCAACGGGTGTTCGTTTTGGCAAAACAAGCCAACTCGTCCAGAAATGTGTTTATCTGAACTTCAGTTACATCTTTCGTATCCCTCAAGGAAGTCGATTACGAATGATATCAAATTCGGCAAACCTGGTCTGCCAGATGTCGATACATTTTGTGAGTGTCCAGTTTTTCCAACTATATCAATAAATACTTAAGAATATTATTATATGGTTAACATAAAAGAATCACTCAGCCCAACAGCTCACAGCCTCTCCTTGTGCTGCGATAGCGGACCTATTGCAAGGGCGCCTCAATGGTTGGTATACGTTTACATAAAAGATATTGCAACAACAGGACGGCATATTATTTGCGGAACATGTCTATGGCACACGACCCATAGCATAAAGGGCGCAATCTAGGATCACCGGTATAAGCCAAGGCCTCTGATCATCCATTTGCGTATTATCATACTTATTCCTCTGTTCCATGTTCATCCCCGAGATCCCTACAAAGGATTCGTCTGATTCGTTTGAATTTTGGTGGAAAATGACCACCAGCGCACTTCTGGTTCTTGCGGGGGGCGTCTTCGCTGGGTGGGTTGCACCTCGAGTCCAGCAGATGTTAATCTAATCCATCCCGGCAGATTATCAATTGGTCTCATGGGGCTCGACGAACTTCATCTCCGTGTGTTAGCCACATCGTCAGCAGAGAAGATGGAACGGACAAATGCACAGATTGGTGCGTGCAGTATCTGACAGGTGTCACCAAACTGTCAGTTAACAATTGTCAGTGTTGAACCTCATGCAAAGAGGTCGCCACTGGGTGCTCGTGGTAGGTATATACTTGCTCTCTAATCTCATACTCAAGCTCGTTCAAGGTGCTTCTTCTCAGCAATGTGGTTCGTATCATTGATTATATATGATTTCGTTTTGCGTAATGAAGGTCGTATTATAGATCATCAACGAGAGCTTGCCAATCTTTCTTGATAGCGTGGTGAGCACATTCTCAGCTTATAGCCCCTTTCTGTGCAGACTAGATAACCTTATCAACAATCAGATTGGAGGAGGTTTACTTGCTATAGTAATTTCAGCGACTGCCATCGGTAAGTAGCAAAATTCACGCATCAGATTCAGCTGACCAGACCGTCTTCAGTTATATTTGGGTACGCGTGCCACCCGTTTTGAGCATCATGAATTACGATTGATGAACCCTTTCTTGACGGATAGAGAGTAAGCACAATGTGTCGCGCGCTGTAGAGTTGCTTACTTGCCAAAAGAGTTATACCTCAAGCAGTTTGCGCGAGACACGGTCTCGCCATCGGCGCACGATGTGCGCCATTTGTTCACTTCCTGATGTATCTCTTTGGTGTGTACGCATTTTTAACTACCGGGAGTTTGTAAGTGACCCCCGCCCGGGTATAGCACCCGTCACATATCCAATCGCAAAAATTCTCGACCGTGCCTTGGGAATTCACGATGCGCACACCTACAAGAAAGCTGAACTTAAATCATTTCTCCAATTCCATCGTACTGGCCAAGACCCTTTGCGCGATGACGAGATTGGCATTCTCAATGGCGTACTGGAGCTCAGCAGTAAGAAGGTGGAAACGATCATGACTCCTATTTGTGTCAGTATTTCTTTCCTTTTGGTGGCTCAGGACTCATGGCGGGTGTTCATCATTGCAGGATGTTGTCATGCTGAGCTCGGATACAATTCTAGATCACTCAACTATTGACGCTATGTATTCAGATAACTGCTTTTGTCTTCGCAGAAGCACACTCACACCTCTTCAGGCTCACCAGTGGCTACTCTCGGTTTCCGGTGCACAAGCCAGGAAATCCGCTCGCATTTGAGGGCCTTCTTTTGATCAAGAAGGTGCATCTGAACACCGCTTCGTCTGAATATAGCTTGTTGACAGTTGCGTGATAGTTGCTAATGTATGACCCCGCACGAGGACTCCCAGTGTCGCACTTTCCTTTGTCCATCTTACCTGAGGCCCTCCCATCAATTAACTGTTTCCAAGCGCTTGACTATTTGTACGCCCTGACTGCATGCTTCTATATGTGCAAGTCAAGTGATAATGAAAGGGATTTTTTTTAGCCAAACAGGGCGTGCGCATTTATTATTGATCAGTCGGACACCTGGTTCACCTGGCGGTGGAATTGGTGTGATTACTCTAGAAGGTAAACCCAATCATGTGCATTTATCGTTACCTGACAGTTTTGTATGTTTCGGTCTAGATGTCATCGAGGTATGGTATCCATTTGATTTCTAAGTATATGGCATGACGTTTCTCCCAGGAAATTATTTCAGAGGAGATCGTTGATGAAACTGATCAGTACGAGGACAACCAGAGTAAGCGGCATGCCAAGCGTGTGATCGATACTACTGTCATGAGGGAGTACGTCTGTATCTCGTTATCTGGGCTTGATCATAATTCCTTCTTTCTTTCTAGCATTGTTGAACATGAGAGAAGTATATTCACGCAGACATCCACTATCGAACCTACGCAGGTGACTTCTGTGAACGTTGAGACCGTGCCCCTTCTCCCTGAGTCAAGCCTGGCCAACTATCCTCAGACCCATCGTTATGTTTACCATTCGATCGGCGAATCAGAACACTAGAATATTCGATCTCCAGGATGCTATGTATGCCAAAAGCAACGTTTGCTGGTCATCGTTCTGTATTCTAACGTTTAAATACTTGTCTATTAAGCTTCTTAGCGTTTGGCCTTCCTTTCTTGGGGACTTGATTATGATTGACCTCGACTGATATTTGTCTGTGTAATTCACTTCTGGGACAAAGGCGACCGTACGGTATGTCGCCAGGGATTATTGTCTATTGATCGTTTGAGGATATGAGTGTGCAAGAGTGACTCGAGCACACCTTTTGAATTTGAAAGTGTTATGTTGTCGACGCTTACAAGAAAGACTCTTAGTGGGGTTGTGATGACGACTTAGCTAGCATTAGTGAATTGATGAGTCCATGATATGGTAGGATGATATAATTCTGCTCCTAATGAATATGCCACGAGAAATTTGAGCTATTGGTACATAGCCATGGATGTCTGAAGATTTGTTTTACCATGAGGAGTCCACGACAAGATCGTGATATTTGCACCTCAGGGCGATCAACGTACAATAGCATGATCAAGTCGCACTCAATTGTTGCAATATCATATTCCTTTATTTATGTTTTGAACTATTCAACTGAAAAAGGTTCGGTGGTTGGGTTTTCGAGTTATGTTTATCATTTCATGCCATAGAAATAGTCACAATTGAGTCACAGTCTCCCTTGCGGATTCTTAGCGTTGTCGGTTTCCTTATTTGTCACATGCGTGCACATGACCGAACAATGACTAACTTTGATTCAGTCGATCATTGACACTCCGCGATCAATTGCATACTACAGCATTAACTTTTAAGTAAATCTAACCAACAAGTGCTTCCAAAGTCTACACCGCTTGACTTGTAATGACTTTCGAGGTTGTTCACTACGTGACCCAGCCTACAGGCTGGCCTGAGCCAGTGCGCGGTATTGCTTCCTTGCTGTCGCCGTCCCACTGTTCCGACAGCCCAAGTAACGACTCGGAGCATCTTGCCAGTGCGTTGTCCTCCATGTTTTCAGAGCCACTCGTTTCCCATGAAGCACTTGCGCCAGAATCATATACTGCAAAGGATTTTCAGATCTTGATTCAGTCAACAGCTGTAGGACTAAGCGCACTTGCTGAGCTTCCTTACTATGGTGACGAGAGATCGACTGTTCCTCTTTGGTCTCAGCTCCTCCATGCACTGTCAAATACGTTGTCCCCAGATGTTATGATTCTGTAAGTGACATGCTCGTCAAGCATTGAACCAAGATTCAAATATCATTACAGCGAAAATGCATCGTTCATCATGCCACGAGCTCAGAACGTGGCGAGTCAGCCGCTAAATCTCATTGATGGACGTGCCACTCTTATTGCTGCACATGCCATCTTTTCTGCGCCTAGGACCCATTCTGACACATCTAGGACCAGCTCGCGAAACGAGGAGGACGAGGATGAGTCGATGCATTCAGCAGATTCTAACTCGAGCGATGGTTCTGTTGAGTCCCTCAACCTGCCCTTGCAAGCGCACATGCTTTCGGGTCGAGGCAGACGCCTTTCTGCTGTGCTCCCAGTTTTACTAGTCGCCGACTCCCATAATATCGTTCCTCTAATTTGCAGCACTCTTTACCAGAGACATGTGTGGGGGATCCGTCAGCCTGTTGTCGGCCTGTGCTGTTCCAGTACGGGTACGATTGCCACCACCATTTTCGGGTGGCTTGACCCCGATCAGTCAGAGGAAGGCCACATGGCGAGTTCAAAATCACCGCATATTTTTCCACGTTAACCTTCCTGTAGCCTGTAGCGCACCTCGCTTTAGCGGCAGATATCGGCCTAGATTCCTTGATGGGGGTGTTTGATTTCACCGACACCCGTTCTGCTATCAACCTTGCCCAATTTATCTTGGGGTTGCGGACTCATTTCGAAGATATCAAGGGTTCGATATCGATAGAAGCAGTCGATTCCCTGACACCGTTGCGCTGGAGATCCGATTTGCCCGACTTTGAAACTCAGCCTGGAGGACCATTGGACGAACGAGTGGCGTCCTGGACCCACCAGGTACACGTGGAGACGAGTTCTAGGTACGACTTTTTATTTTTAATCGCAAGTCAGAATGTTAATGGTCGTTTAGCGAGGCATCATCCTCATCTAGTCCTCATACCCCTCCCCCGCTCTCGGACACTGCGCTTGTATCATATGAAACGATGAGTTCTCCCTTGCTTGCGACGATTGTCGAGGATGAAGAGGTCCATGGCGCAAAAATCCGGTCAATAATTTGAGCTGTGTCATGCCTATCAACTCACAACTAACTGAAAGCTTTAGGGTGCCCCAAGAGGCCCGCGCGACAAACGTGAAAGGACAGTAAGTTTGCATCAGTTGCTCTATTCGTGACCTTATTTTACCTGCTGAGGAAGAGGGTCGCAACAATCGTCCTCGAAGAGAACATCAAAAAGGACCAGCACAACGCCACGATCGTTATCTGAGGTCAGGACATCGACCCCATCGCGTGCACCCAGCCCATACCCAAACTCGCAGTATGGAGCCTACTTCTTGACTGACTACCGTTCAATGATCGTTTCTCGTGTCTAGATTCGCCGCTTTGTCAGATACCGGCCTTAATGACAGTATGACCTTATCCAACTGGCTGTTTGAACGCCATGCGTTCACCGTCGGTCGGATCCCAGTACAGTCTGAAGAACTAGCGAAGAAGACCGGAATTAATACAATGGTAGAGTTGTATGATGAAATGACGGCGTTTACCTGGTCGGACAATATCAAAACCACAGTGAGTCTGGAAGATCGCCTTTACTGCTACTTTTCATGATCTTGCTGGCAGCTCTTGAACGCCCAGGTAGATTGCTTTGTATCGGGCATCAGGGCAAACCTATGCAGGATGAACAGCGGTCCCAACTGCCAGTCCAGCGCAAACGATGTTCCCTCGTTAGAGGATGTCGAGTTTATTTCATCCAAGCTTTCGGCATTGCTCCATGCTGTGAGATGCGCTTGCCAGTGTGATGATACTGCGAAATTGCAGGGCGCCAACGAAGCCGATCGGCGTCATGAATGGGATGCTCTCCTTCTCAACTTCTTCCAGCCTATTCCCTCGCAACGGGATGTATTGTGCGTGGTTCATATGCTAGGCCATCCTCATTCTAATCATTCATCCAGGCTGGAGCGACAGCTGAACTTGGCTCGTAATTTCGCTGCGGATGACACTTCCTTTGCATCACGAGCTATCAAGGTCACTCGGGAATACCAGGACTTTTGCACTGAACAAGAGCGGTGTATCGAAGAGACCGCTGGCAGTTGGGAGCAAGCGGCAGCTGCGGAAAATCAAGCAATCCAATTTTCTCATGACATCAAACGTCGCCTCTTGATGGGCAATTTTGCTGAAGTGATTGCAGATCACTCCTCTAAGGAACCGGTGACTGGAAAATGTGATGCTATCCTTGGCATTCCATGTTCTGGCGTTGCTACTGCGATGTTGCAGGGCATATCCGCCACCGAGAAGGACAAGTTTTCGAAATCTTTCATGCTGGTCCAGGGTCCAAAGCCGGACAAGCTCGACACAAGCATGCAGGAAACTCCACACCAGATCGAAACACCCGTTGGTCACCGCCCAAACACAACATCCGCCACATTACTTCATGTCCCCTCCTCTTCTCGCGTACCGGAATCTAGAAAACCCGATCGAAATCAGTTGCGCAACCCATTTCTCCACCATCCTGATCGCAATCAAGTGACGCAGACACAAGAAGCAATACTTTCCAGGGATGCGCCCTGTGATGAACCTAGTCAACAAAACCTACTACTTCCAGTCTTGTTGGCTGAGTACAAAAAGAAGGACGAGTCCGCAATTTCGACTTCCATGAACCAAATGAAAACGTATCTGGTTTCAGCGGTCACCTTCCTTTCTAAACTCGGAATTGTGGATAAGCCTGTCTTTGGACTAATTGTTAATGGCACACTTGGTGCAGTCACGATGGCATGGAAGAAAAATAATGTATGTGCTTTTTCTGTTTACGATTTCTGAAGGAATTCACCAGTGAAGTAGCAAATCTACATTATGGAACGCAACACCCGATACTACGACATCAGAGACCCTCTTCAAGCACTACAGTTTGTATCTATTCTACCGCGCCTCGCGCGTCATGGTCTTGACCTCTGCGATTTGTTGGAGAAGCAGCTCGCGATTATAGATGTTAAAGAACTTCAGTCTAAGCCGTGGTCGAAGTTACCCCAACGACAGGAAGATAAGAGATTGGCAGCAGCTCAACAGACACGATCAGAGGAAGTGGTCGCACAAGATCACGGATCAGATAGTGCAGAGCCTGAGAGGATATAGAAATTGGAATATGTGCGGCACAAGAAGTAGAAATATCACAGCGAAGTTGTTTTTTGCACCTATCACAACAACACTCACTGCAGAAGTGAGAAATTGATCGGACCATATTCCGAGGGAGAAATGGTAAGTGAGTAGACATAAAACAGACCTGGCTGTTAATCCGACACAAATCCGACGTATTGAAACAAAACCTTCGTTTGGTCCATGACTACAAATGTAATCAGACGCTTTTCGGACTTCACCACCATATCTTTTCCAAGCATCTGTTTCTTATCTTCAAACGCTCGCTGTTCCGTCACTAACTGACTCGGGAAATTCAATCTTTCTATGTCTGCATATGGTTGGATTTAAGTATACTACAATTTTCAACAATTTTCTCTAAGTCCATCGTCGATCAGACAGCGCAGACAGGATCAGGCTCGAATAACCTTTGAAACCAAGCGGCTAGGGCCTGTGGTAAGTCTCAAAACAAGCTTAGACGCTAATGCCACGGACACGTTCCACTCTTAGCCAGTGATCTTGTCTTCCAAGGCGACGCCGATGGTGCTACGGCTCTTAGTTGGTGTGTGATCTCGTCTTTCGAGCTTCTTAGGCAACATTGATGTGCCATGACCATGTTCTGCTCTCGGGATGTGCATGATCTTGTCTTTCAAACTTCTTAGGACGATGCTAATGGTGCTACGGCCATGTCCCACTCCTAGTTTGTGCGTGATCTCGTCTTTCAAGGTTCTTAGGCGGCACTGATGGTGCTACGGCCATGTCCCGCTTTCAGTTTATATGTAATCTTCATCCACTGGTACGAGGTGCTGTGAGTTTGAGTTTGTTACTGTCTATGATATAGGCACTCGTGGTCGCCTTCTCTATATATGCGCTCGTTTCATGGCTCCACTTATAATTTTATCACCTGTAATACCAGCAACATACCGCTTGCTATTCTCGGATTCCTCTTGCTTTCCATTTCGCCTAACATCAACGCACCCTTTGTCACACTTCAATCTGGCAATCTGTGTCAACAAACCTATCTATGCACTATTGGTCTGCCCTTTCTGTTTCGAAGTTTTTCCTCCAGCACATCGCCAAAATCGCAGCCAGAGTTGTCGCATATATCTTTTCCTTCCTGCTCTCACTGCCTGCAGAAACCAGCGCACCATGAAGATACCAGTACTAGCTGAGTATCCTTATTTTCTTCTTAGTTTGAGTCATTTGTTGGCTGACAGTCTTGGTTCTGGAAAGTACCAGGAGGACCGCTAGGGTGGCGACATGGCATTGTACTTCAATATCATTAGATGATTAAGAGTGATGAGAGGCATGAGGATAAGCCAATGCGAAGCAGCCAGAAGCTGGCGAGTACCTAGAAGCATGGGATCCTCACATTTGTAACCAGACACTATTCCGAGTCGAATATGATTATATTCAGACGCAAATCGGACATGAGAAACATGGAATCCTGATGCAATGCACCTCGGCAATTGCAAGTTTTCCAGTGTCGGATAACAGTCCGAAATGAGGACCTCTCACAGGTTTAACACCTCGGAATCTTTGTTATTCGTTACGTCTGTTTACATACTGTTTATATGGTCTTTTCCTACCCTTTCCAGATCTGCAGCTGATCAGTTTCTCACTTTCGCAGTGATTATACCAGTATTTTTGTTCGCACTTGGAATATCACTTGACTGGTTCAAGTACTGTTTGTCACTGGTCAGCGCTCTGTCGCGCTCATAGCCGAGTTACATGAAGTCAAGTTAGCAGATCAAAGCTTCCCACGTTCGCACGTCCATGGC
>MU172940.1:415717-430980 GCA_016695475.1 Suillus decipiens | reverse complement strand
GTCTTCTGTTCCACCTTCGACTCTACCTGTGGTAGTCTTCCTCTGTTAGTTTCTACTTCGGACCTTGTCCGAAGTAGTCTATACTCTCTCTACTTCACATCCGGACCTAATCCTCTACAGTAGTTATACCATCCATCCATCCATATACCTATCCATCTATCCATCCATCCATCTGTCTGTCCATCCCTCTATCCGTCCATCTGTCCATCTGTCCATCTGTCCATCCATCTATCTGTCCATTTACCCATCTGTCCATCCATCCATCCATCCGTCTGTCTATCCATCCGTCCATCCATCCATCCATCTGTCATCCATCTGACACTCCGCTACTCCTACTTTCAGACATCTGTACCTTCAGACGTCTGGACCACCTTTGGATCCTCGTACCTTTGGATCCTTGGACCTTTGGATCCTCGTACCTTCGGACCCTTGGTCCTATGGTCCTATGGTCCTGTCCTATTCTATCCTTCATTCTATTGTAACATCCTTCACTGTTCTACTCTGGACTTTGTCTAAGTAGTCCTATCATCATCCCCTATCATCCGTAAATAGTTCTGGCACATTCCGTGTTCATCTGGAAGTCCTTCAGAGCTCTATTGAGCTATCCTGCCCTAGAGTTCATCTGGACTACATCCAGACTTCACCAGAACTCTCCCTAGGACTTCATCTGAAATTAAGGGGCAATACTCAGGTAAGGGGCACAGCATATGAGCTGAGGCCAAAGCCCTTTATGATCTGTTAACCCTCTGGGCACGTCTCTAACACCACCTTTGGTACTCTGCTAGGACCACATCAGTTAACTACACTTCCCATGGGGCACGCTAATGGCGTGCAACTCTTCCAAGGTAACATTTGCTTTGTCCTATAAGACGAGATCCCTATGTATACGTTCCTGTTCATTGACAATATCGCTGTCAAATCAGTAAAAATGCGGTATCAAAGAGCTGATGGCTCATATGAGACTATTCCAGAAAACGCAGGCATTCGCCGCTTCATCTGGGAACATCTTACTGTGGTTAATCGAGTTTTGCACCACTTGAGTATGGTTGGACTAACTGTGTCAGCAAAGAAGTTCGTTCTAGCAGCGCTTACTGCTAACATCATCAGCCATATGTGTACCTTCGAAGGACGCATACCTGAAGAATCAAAGGTGCGAAAGATCCGCGATTGGCCCGAGTGTAGCACTGTAACGCATGTGCAGAGCTTCCTCAGTACTTGTGGCGTCTTGCATATTTTCATCAAAGACTCTGCCAAGATAGCACGACTGCTAGTGGCACTAACCCATAAGAATGCCCTGTTTGAATGGGGCCATGATCAACAGGTAGCTATGCAAGCACTCAAAGATGCAATCATGCGGTCGCTGGCATTGAAACTGCTAGATTATGAATCTGGACACGAGGTTTTTCTTGCTGTTGACACTTCTTCTATCGCTGTAGGTTTTATCCTCTCGCAACTCAGTGAGGACAAAAAGCACTATCCTAGCCGCTTTGGTTCACTTACGCTTACGGAAGTCAAAAGCCGATACTCCCAAGTGAAGCTGGAACTATATGGTTTGTTCCGAGTGCTACAAGCCATGCGAGTGTATATTTTTGGTGTCACCAACCTTACGGTTGAAGTTGACACCAAGTACATCAAAGGGATGATCAACAACCCTGACTTGCAGCCTAACACATCTATCAACCGGTGGATCACAGGTATACTCCTTTTTCAATTCAAGCTCGTGCACGTAGCCGCAGATAAGCATACCAGCGCAGATGGACTATCAAGGAGACCTGCTGCCGAGGAGGATCCTGCTGAGGAAGACGACCATGAAGATTGGTTAGATTTCATGTACTCATTCAGTATGGAGATCTTGAACAATTGAGCTTGCACAGTCACCAGTCCTTATACTAACCTCACGTGTCACCCACACTCATCACCCATACCATGCGTGCTAACACATCCACCCATGCTACTCGTATGTCTAGGAACCACTACTGCAACCACTGATGAGCACCAGATTCCTCGCTCTGAGGCAGCACTAGTGCAAGATAGTCAATTGCTCAAGGTGCAACAATTTCTTACCGACTGCAAAAGACTGGCAGGCCTGACTGATGACGAATTCACTTTGTTCGTCACAATGGTAGCTCATTACTTTGTGATAGGGGAAAGCTTGTTCCGATGGCAGATGTACGGCAAGCACCAACTGGTGGTGCCGGTAGCAAAACAGCTTTGTATCCTGAAAGAAGCTCATGATGACCTAGGACACAAGGGAGTATTTTCAACACATGCTAGACTTCTCCTATGTTTTTGGTGGCCCTATATTACTGACAATATCAAATGGTATAACAGGACTTGTCACAAGTGCCAAATTAGGCAGACCTGCTGCTTGCACATCCCACCAACCGTACCTATACCAGGCAGTATATTTAGGCATGCGCACATCGATACCATGATGATACTGAAAGCTGGCGGATTTGACTGTATAGTCCAAGCGCACTGTGCTCTAACCAGTTACCCAGAATGGCATATGCTATGGAAGGAGAATACCAAGCTCCTTAGTTCATTTATCTTCAAGGAGCTATTATGCCAGTGGGGACCTATCACCAAAATCATTACTGACAATGGGCTGGTGTTCATTGCCGCTGTTAATAATCTAGCAGAGCACTATGGGATTCACCCGATACACATCTCTCTGTACAACTTGCAAGCCAATGGCATTGTTGAACGACATCACTACGATGTCTGGGAGGCCATCATGAAAAGTTGCGAGGGGGACAAGTCTCATTGGTACCAAGTAGCACACACCGTGTTCTGGGCCGAGCAAGTTACCATCCACCAAGATACTGGACTATCGCCTTACTTCATGGTCCATGGCATAGAGCCGATCTTCCCATTTAATTTAGCTGAAGGTACCTTCCTCATAGAACTACCCGCTCAGGACAAGTTCTCCACCACTGACCTCATTGCCTATCAGGCCCAGCAACTGCAGAAATGGCAAGAAGACCTGCAAGACATCAGGGACAAAGTAGTCAAAGCATGGTACCAATCGGTATGAAAGTTCAAGGAGCGCTACTGCGCTTCGATTAAGGACTATGATTTTCAAGCTGGCACGCTAGTCTTGGTTTGTAACTCCAAGATTGAGTATGAGCTGAACCGAAAGATGAAGCTGCAGTATCTCGGGCTGATGATAGTACTATGGTGTACAAAGGGAGGCGCCTACATATTAGCAGAGCTTGACAGCACAATGTCCAAGCTACACTATGTGGCATTTCGCTTGATCCCCTACCTACCGCGCAGTAACTCCAGAATCTCAGTCACCAGTATCTCTGGTATCGATGAAGAAGCATTAGATGTCTTAGCAGCAGAAGATGACGAAGAGCTGGTAGACAAAGATATCAATTTCGGCATCAACACTTAACCACCCACCCCTTCCCTTACTCTCGCCACTCCCATTCATGCAATCAGAAAAACAAGAAAAATACAAAAACAATACCACTCAGTACAATAGTCTCAGTTTTACCCCAGGTTTTGACTGGTGTCTCAGTTTCTCCTTTTTGCTTGTCTCAAAGACCGTCATCTCACTTACCTATGATAAGCGCCTAATGGCATACAGACTCTGTAGCAGAACCTAGATTGCACCAATTTGACTCTGATACCGCGCACCATTAAGTACTGTACAAATTCTCTTTCTAACGTGTAGGCAGCACACAATGCCCTTTGGATAGGACAAGGGTTACTGTGTCGGGAACAACCAACGGTATCATGGAGGAATAGACAACGATAGCGCAATGAAGAAGACAAGACAAGTGGCACCTCACACATTGGCCGTATTCCTTATTCTAGTTTTTTTTCTTCTCTTCTAAGCGCTCACTGAACTTTACCATACTCAGGCATCAAATGGACTATGATTGGTACTAGGATATGGACATGGGGACACTACGATGAGACGGACTTACAGATGCCTTTCCCTTCCAGTGCACTCCAAGCAGCCGCGGACGAAATGGATACCGATCGCTTGCTCATGCATGAGCGCCTCCATCTGCAAAAAGCGAGCCTCTAGACGTTCTAACTCAGCCTGCATGTGGAGCTGCATACCCGTACCTCCACCAAGAGCATCCTCCATGTACCGCCTAACCTCCTCATCCGTGCTCTCCCCATCCTCAGACGACTCAGAATCTTGCTCCACCCTACTTGCTACCTTAGCTGAGCGAGGAGGGGAAACTAGCATAGGCTTGGCATTGGTAATATCAGCTAGTACATCCAGCATCTTCACCATACTGCTCTTAGAAGTCTCGGTGGTATCGGTAGTCGATAGTACCATCGCCATGGCAGGCGCCTTAGAATGGCGACCTATCAAACAAGGTCAGGGACACACCATAACAAGTGAAAGCAACCAGTGTACCAGTATTGAGCAAGCATTTCTGCTTAATCTTCCGGCAAGCAACGCACACCTTACCAGGCTCTCCAGCACAAGGCAAACCCTTCCTAGCGCAAGTAGCGCACTTGACCGCATGAAGTGAATCCAGAGGTTGCAGTGTCGAAGTAACAGCACCCTTCGCACTAACCAAATGACCACCTCCCTCAACACCTTCCATCGGCATGTCCTTTGCCACTGCCTTACCACCATCCACTATCCCAACCACAGCTGCAGCACTACCGGTATCACTCTGCTTAGCAAGCATAGCCTGTCAAACTTGTAAGGCAAAGCATGCATACGCCTTCTGACCAGTGGCACCCGCCATGACCTGTTTTTGTGGCATGACCAATGATAACCTATGATCACGACCTTGCCGGTGACATTTGGCCAGCGTGGCCTGCAAAAGCATCAGTGCCATAAATGGGAAGAAGAAGGAAGTCCCTTACCATTGCATGAGCCCACTCCTCCATCCACGCCTTCTTATTTTCCAATGACTCATCACTATCCACCAGTATGCGCTTAGCCAGTGCATCCACAGTCTCGTGCACCTCATGAAACTGATCAAACATGCTCATAGCCTTGGGCGGAATCCCAACGTTGAAATCGAAGGTCAACATGTCTGGGTAAAGGATAAGAGATAAAAACTTGCTGAGGCTGGCAGCCATCTTATAAGTCTCAGTAAAATTAATACCTCACTGCACCATGCATTTTCATTATCCCCACTACTGATGCCTACTCTCCATAAATGCCACTGTTCGGCACCCACGTCAGCTCTCTCTTCGCACGTGGCATCCCTGACCAGGGATGGTCAGCATTCAAAGTACCCGGGGGATGTAGCGACCATATTGCCGCTAGGCTCGTGTCCTAGCAATTCTACACACATCTCAGATCATAGCCAAGGGAACTGAACATCAAGCGGCACTCGTACTGACCATCTGAACTGCATCGTCCATCCATGTCCATCCTAAGTCCATCTAGCTCCATTTGGTGCATATTAATTAGTAACTGTCAAAACTGATCCTACAGCAAGTGCTATTACATGTACGCCTCATGCTGCAGTACCCAGCAGCGTGATTACATATTCAGTCCAATCACCTCATGTGCTCGCTACTATACTCACCTATCCATCCCGGTTGCTCATGCACTATGTTAAAAAGCCTCTCAGATATTTTTCGTACTTCACTTCCTCAATCTGTGGTAGCCATAGAAGTCACTCGTAGTATTATCTTTTTTTTTTTTGCAATTCTATCTTCGTTCTTGCCTTAAACTTTCGATCTATCAGCACTTAGTACCACTATAAGTTGCCGTGGGATACTATGAGCTAAGCTCTCATTCTTAGACTTTTGATTTCATTATGGAGTATCGGACCGCTACCAGTGACTCTTACTGTTGCTGCTGTTTTTGATCATTACTGCGGACATAGCATTCACATTCGGCAGTTACTGCTGTCGCTATCTCAGTATTGCTAACTAGTGCCCTTGCCATTGTACTTTTGCTCATGGATTATCTTGTTCTGCCATAGTACCACTGACGGCAGTAACCTTCGGAGTAGTCTCTTACCTCTATTGTCTAGTCTTACTGTGTTCCCTCACTAACTAACTAAAGGAAATTGCTTCTATTGCAGTCCTCTTGGGTCGAACTACATACTCGCACCTTCAGTAGGATAAATAGTTGTGTCTACCTATAGGCCAGCTGTTATTTCCTTGTTTCACCGAACAACTGCCACTCTCTTTTGAGTAGTCATGTCATGACTAATCCCAGTCATAACATGGACCCAAAGAAAATTGATGCGCTGAGATGCTCGACTGTGAGATTGAGCACCAAAATATCTCATGTAGATGTGAAAAGTTCCAATAATATGTGCATACCAGTATGGATGTGGTGCAAGCTCACCAGGCTGGCTCTCCTCATTTGCAAGGACCATAATGTCAGCATGCACGTGGGGGTTGAGTGAGTCTTGAGCCTGCCAAAGGTCATACATCGTATAATTGATTCAAAGCACCTTGTGCCTGTATATTTTGTTGTTGACAATAATAGGTGAGTTGTGCTGTGCAGGTGTGAACGTTTGCTCACTGTCATCATCAGAACCAAGCAGCTGATTAAGTATATGATCTTTCAAGCATGGTAAAAAGTCCTGTCACAGAAATTAGCAAAAAAAGTGAGAGTGGGTGAGTACATGCCTTGACTGCAAGGTCTTCATGGTGTTGTTTGTTTATTGAATTACCAAATATGACAAGTAACAGATTACCTAATCACGCAAGTAAGTACATACTGCGAGTTTTTGGACTCATTGACACCTCAGTCTGCTACTCAACAAGTACGAGACTGAGGTGAGACATTCTTTACTATATTACATTCATTTACTGAACCTACTAGTATACACTCTTTTGTTTAGGTTAGTTCAAGTCTGCTACTCAACAAGTATGAGACCAAGTATACACTCTTTTGTTTAGTTGTTGTCCAAGTCCATCTGTTCATTCCCATGCATCACTTCTACCTTGAACAAAAGGTTATGAGCCCTGACTGAAGCTCAGTCAGCAAATAGCCTAGAAGTGATATCTTGAAATCCCTCACACAATGTCCAACAATCCATCTGTCTCACATGCCCTAGGATCCACATCTGCATCCAGCTCAAAGAAAATAATACAAGCCTCAAACTGTCTCTACAATATTCCATCATTAGAGAATGATGGTTCGAATTTTCAAAACTGGAAATTTAGAGCTAAGAAAGTGCTCAACATATGAAAGCTCTGGGGTATCATTGAAGGCTCGGAAGCCAAAACACCAGCTTCTGACCCTGATGCAGTCCAAGAATGGCTAGAGAAGAATGAAGAAACTCACACTCAAATCACACTAACATTGAAGGATGAACCACTGAATGGAGTCCTATACATGACACTAGCATCTGATGCTTGGACAAAATTATGTGAGCGGTACAAAGGGAAAGGAAAGCAGAGTATAGCCTATTTGATAGGCAAATTATTCTGTGGAACCCTCTCGGACAAATCTCCTATGGAACCACAGCTAAATTCAATGTGAATGAAGGCACAGGTACTGAACTCACTTGGCCAGGCCCTCAATGACTCTCTAGTGGCCATAGCTATGGTCATATCACTCCCAACTTCCTACTCAACCCTTAGGACTATCCTTATGTCAACAAGCGACAAAATCACAATCGAAGGTACTATAAGCCAGATCCGGGTTGAGGAGAAGTCACATCAAGCTCCCAATTCCCAGATGGCTCTAGTAGCCAAGACCTCAGACAAATCAAGGGAGAGCTCAAAGACAGAAAAAAAGAAGAAAACTGGCAACTGCAACTATTGCAAGAAGCCAGGTCACTGGGAGAGAGACTGTCAAAAGAAGAAAGCTGAGAAGGCCAAAGATGCTGAAAAAGATAGCAAGAAAGACAAGTCCAAGACCAAGCTATCAGCAAACGTAGCAGCTGTAGTTGAAAATGACAAACCAGTACTGCAATTGTTCATGGCACATGAACCAAAGTTCACACTGAACTTGGTTGAATGGATTGTCGATTCCAGAGCCTCAGCAAACATGTCCTGTTGTCAAGAATGGTTCAAATTCTTCCGTGCTTTAGTCCCAGCCAAGAGCATAAAGATCAGTGATGGATGTACCATTGAAGCTCATGGTATAGGAAGAATGGAACTAGAAGAAGTTGGAGGTGGGGATACTCGTCAAACAGTACTCCAGGACATATACTATGTTCCACAACTAGACAAAAACCTTTTATCAGTGTCATGGTTGACAAAGAAGGGATTTCTAGTATCCTTTGGTCAACATACCTGCAAGATCTCCCAAAATGGTTCAATAGTAGCACTAGTGAAGAGGCAACAGTCCCTATATATCTTGAAGGGACATACTTGCACTAGCAAGAATGCGTACATCATTCAAGGTCTAAGTCACCTTCTGGACCCAGAAGAGCCATTAACAGCTCTCACAACTAGCATCTACACATTGAAAGCACCCATGGAGGTCTGGCATCATCAAGGGGGATGGAAGTTTTGAAAAGAGAGACTCATGAAACAGGTCCATGCAAAGCCTGCCTTGAAGGAAAACACTCCTGCAAACCTATCCCAGATGAATTCAAAGTCGAAAATCCTTGAATCCTGCACCAGACATACTCAGACCTTTGTGGACCCATGGAGACAACCTCACGAGGTGGACACCAATACTTCATCACATTCATTGATAGCTGCTTGCATCATCTAGTCCTTAAATTATTAAAGATGAAGGATGAAGCATTTGAACTTACAAAGGGATATTTTGACTGAACAGAAGTACAGACCAGCAAGCGTGCAAACATCCTCCATAGCAATGGTGGTGGAGAATATGGATCTAAAGCATTTCAGAAGTACCTAGAGTCAAAAGGTATTCATCATGAAAAAATAAACCCATACACCCCCCAGGAGAATGGTGTTGCTGAGCACATGAATCGCACATTGGTAGAGTCTGCACACACTATGTTGAGTGAAGTCGAATTTCCAAAGATGTTCTGGGGTGATGCTACCCTCCATGCAGCTCATATCATCAACAGGGTACCCACACAAGCACTAAAGGATGTTATCATGCCATTCAAAGCCTTCACTGGTAATAAGCCATCAGTATCACACTTGAGGATATTCAGATGCAAGGCATTTGTACACGTACCTGACGAGCAGCATCAGAAATTCAATGCCAAGTCCATCAAATGTATTCACCTCAGATATGCGGAGCATCACAAGGCATATGTCTGCCTGCACAGGTCAAGTGGGTGAGTAATAGAGTCAAGGGACGTCATATTTGATGAAGGAAGCTGTGGGGGGCCAATTTGAGTAAAGATTAATGTTGATGACACTGAAATATGTCAGGTCAACCAACATCAAGATCAAGTGAACCTACAAAACCCACCAGTGAATGCAGACCCTGACAAAATTGAACAAGCACACATCGAGGCTGTGGAGAGTATGGAGGAGGACATATATTTCAACCTGGAACAGTCAGAGCAAGAAGTCCCTGTATCTCTGAGTCAACATGGAATTAGTTCTCAACCCTCATGACACACCTCTACAGTGCACCATGCACAGCCAGCAAGTCCCCCAGCACCATATCTATGTCCAGTTCCCCCATGCGAAGTCAGATGTTCAGGTCACATATGAAAAACACCAGTTCCTAATGATGATGATTGTTATTTCATTAATGCATATGAAAGACCAACACTCAAGACTCACCAAGAAAATATCATGGACAGTGGAAAAGACCAAGGTATGAGGACAGAAGAAAGTGCTGAAGCTGTCGAGGATAAGTGTGAGAAGAAACCTGTGGAAGAAGAGAAAGCTTACCATGCGGAAATGGCCAAAGAACCTAGGACATTCAAAGAATCTGCTAACTGGCCAGATGCAGACCTATGGCAAGCTGCCATGCTGGAGGAGCTGAGAGTTTTTGAGAAGATCGGCCTATATGAGGAAGTTAAAAGACCAAAGGGACAGAAGGTCATTGATTTGAAGTGGGCATACAAGATCAAACATGGACCTACTGGGGAGATAGAGAAATATAAAGCTTGCTTGGTTGCAAAAGGCTTTACCTAAGTTGAAGGTATCGACTATAGTGAAATGTTTGCACCTGTCACAAAATTCTCGACCATCCAAATACTCCTGGCACTAGTGGCACAGCTTGACCTAGAGGTACACCAAATGGACGTCAAATCAGCATTTCTCAACAGTAAATTGGACAAAGAAATTTACCTAGAGATGCCTCCAGGTTTTCACAACTCATCAGACCAAGTCTGGAAGCTCAAGCAGGTGCTATATGGTCTTAAGCAGGCACACAAGGCCTGGTACAATTGATTACAAACCATTTTCAATGGACTCAGATACATGCACTGCGAATCTGACCATAGTGTTTTCTTCAAGGTCAAAGACAAGAAGTTCATTCTAGTCACAGTATACATCAATGATAAAATGATTTTTTCAAATGATCTAGAAGTCATCAATCAGTTAAAAAGGGACCTGCAAGATGAATATGACCTAACCAACCTGGGAGAAGCACACTGGATCCTCAGTATGGAGATTATTAGAGACCAGAAGGAAAAAACGATTCAGTTGTTGCAGGGAAGATATGTTGAGACAATACTCAAACATTTTGGGATGCAAGATGCAAGACCAGTAGCAATGCCAATGGATGCTAATGCAAAGTTAATCAAGGCAGAGAATCCCAAACTCAAGGCAAGGACATATCAGAGTGCACTAGGAGCCTTAATGTATGCAATGCTCGCAACACGCTGTAGTGACCATATTGCCACTAGGCTCATGTCCTAGCTATTCTACACACATCTCAGATCATAGCCAAGGGAACTAAATGTCAAGCAGCACTCATACTGACCATCCAAACTGCATCATCCAACCATGTCCATCCTATGTCCATCTAGCCCCATTTGGTGCGTATTATTTAGTAACTGTTGAAACTGATCCCATAGCAAGCACTATTACATGTACGCCTCGTGCTGCAGTACCCAGCAGTGTGATTACATATTCAGTCTATTTGCCTTGCGCACTTGCTACTATACTTGCCTATCCATCCCAGTCGCTCATCCACTATGTTAAAAAGCCTCTCAGATATTTTTCATACTTCACTTCCCCTGTCTGTGGTAGCCGTAGAAGTCACTCTTAGTATTAATCCTTTGTTTCATGCAATTCTATCTTTGTTGTTGCCTTAACTTTCGACCTATCGGCACTTAGTACCACTATAAGTTGCCATGGGATACTACAAGCTAAGCTCTCGTTCTTAGAACTTCAATTTTGTTCATGGAGTCTCAGACTGCTACTGGTGACTCTTACTGTTGCCGCTGATTTTGATTGTTACTGCAGACTTGTGCTCACCTTCAGTAGTTACTGCTATCGCTGTTTTGGTATTGCTAACAAGCACCCTTACTGTCACATTTTTGCTTTTGGATTATCTTGTTCTGCTGTAGTACCACTGATGGCAGCAACCTTTGGAATAGTTTCTTGCCTCTATCGTCTAGTCTTACTGTGTTCCCTTGCTAACTAACTAAAGGAAATTGCTTTTATCGCAGTCCTCTCAGGTCAAACTACATACTCACACCTTCAGTAGGATAAATAGTTGTGTCTATCTATAGGCTGGCTGTTATTTCCTTGTTTCAACACCCAGACATAGCATATTCAGTGGGTGCATTGAGTAAACACTCTGCAAACCCCACAGATGAGCACTGGAGAGTGCTAATGTGAGTTTATTGCTATTTGCAAAAGACAGTGGAGAAAGGACTCACTTTTCAAGGACGAGACAACTCTGCCCCTGTTGGATATGTTGATGCAGATTGGGCCTTGGACATGAATGATTGAAGGTCCATTACTGGATATGCATTTGTCATGGCAGGAGGTGCAATAAGCTGGCTGTCGAAAAAACAAGACTCAGTCGCTCTTTCAAGCACAGAGGCTGAATATATGGCAGCTGCATCAGCAACAAAAGAAGCAATATGGGTATGAACCTTCCTAAATGAACTTGGAATATCCCCAGTCCAGAGCATACACATCCTCATCAACAATCAATCTGCTATATCCCTTGCAAAGAATGCCATTTTCCACAGCTGAACGAAACATATTGCGATCCACTATCACTTTATCCAAGAGAAAGTTGACACCGGAGAAATTGAGCTGGAATATGTCCCGACTAACACACAGGTCACAGATGTATTGACAAAAGTGCTAAGTTGAGAAAAGCACGAAAGATTCATTGGAGGAATGGGCATAGGTGTCAGTCACTGATAAGTTGCTGAGTGGGTGTGTTGTTTGTTTATTGAATTACCAAATACAGTGAGTAACAGATTACCTAATCATGCAAGTACATACTGCGAGTTTTTGGACTCATTGACACCTCAGTCTGTTACAATCATTGTATGCCCCTCTATTTTTCCTCTTTTATCTTCTCTTTCCTCTCCTTGTGCTTACTTCATCATTTCCTTGTATACTACTTTCGCCCACAGTCACTTGACTGTACGTTCGTATATGACTCATCCTGACTCAGTTCTATTCTTAACTCTCCATGACATCATACATTCAACACGTTGTACTTTAGCTACCTTCCTTCTTTGGTTATGTAGCCTGTTTCATATCTAATGAGCCTGCCCTAAAGTCCTTTGCTACTTTAGTATATAAATGCTCATAGATACGCTGTAGTTCGACATTCTAATCTTACTGGGTTTTACCTGGATTCTTCCTTCGCTAAGGACCCCCAATCCTTAGTTGTCTAAGATCGTATCTAAGCTTAGCACACCTAAGTCTTAGTCTAAAGCAAACTTACTTGCTTCGACTCAGCTAGTTCCATGTAACCTTACTTGGAACTATCTTAGTCGTCATAGAATGTATTCAACTCAGCCAGTCTAGTCCTCTCTCGGACTTGCCTGTCTTCATTGCTTACCTTGAACAAGTGCTAGGCCTTTGTCCAGCTAGTACTACGAACCCACGACTCTTGATACCTCTTATCTGAGGCAGTCGTGTTCAGAACCATCCCAGTTCGTAACACCTCAGTCTGCTACTCAACAAGTATGAGACTGAGGTGAGACATTCTTTACTATATTACATTCATTTACTGAACCTACTAGTATACACTCTTTTGTTTAGGTTAGTTTGAGTCTGCTACTCAAAAAGTATGAGACTGAGCATGCACTCTTTTGTTTAGTTGTCATCTGAGTCCATCTGTTCATTCCCGCACATCACTTCTACCTCAAACAAAACATGGTTCTTATGAAGCCAAGCTGTAAGGTCCCAGTGGAGGCAACATGAATTCAAAATTTGGTACTGGGACTCTGGGGAACACTGTGGTAGCAATTCATGTTCAGAGAAATTAACTGTCAGATGTGAATTTGTATCCCTAGCATACTGGGCTTTCTGCTGAAGTTTGTATAGAAGTCATTCACAGTGCTGTTGCTTTGCAATACCTCATGCGAACTTGATTTTGTTGGTACATAAAATCATTTGACTTGACAGTGCTCTAGTTCACCCTTGTGCTTATATTGAGTCATAGTAACATAAAAATATGAAACAAACTCACAACCTGTGTAGAGAAATTGTCTGTCATTCTAAACAGCCAAATAGACTTAATGTAATCTCCCAGTGCATGAAGCTTGTATGTTGACATGTTGAAAAGCCATGTCTGAGGGCCATCTGAAGCTGATATCTTTGGCAGTGCTTTTGATTTGCCCTTATTTGAGTATGCAGGTTTGCAACACCCACATGCAGCCACTTACTTTGGCAGCTCCTGAGTAACAAAGGCATCACACATAACATCCTTGAACTGATGCAAAGCCTGCCCAAGTCTAGTAGTTGAATTGTCAAGGAAATGCAATGTGGTTTTGGTATGCAGTCTGAGTTTATTTAGGGCATGCCATGTTGCTAGCTCAAAGAGTAAATCCAATATAATTTTGTTGTGCTCACCAGGCAGTAGCCCTTCCAGCACAGGAATAGCGCACTGAAACACATCAGACAAACATCAAATTTGAAACCATGCATGAACCTGCAAAATATCCTCAAAGTCTCTTGTGGCAAGTTTCATGAGGTTCAAAATGTTGTGGTTGAATTTACATATCGTATCCTGGCCAAAAGTTGGAATATTGCAAAATCTTTGAGTTTGTTAGTCTAGAAAGCGATGCAATAAATTCAGTCCTCACCTTGCATCAAATTGTTGAATGGCATCCCCACCAAAGCATACATACATATGTATTCAGCAAACATGCAGCCAAAGCCACGATGGCCACCTCAAACAACACCAACTCTGATCTGGCAAAAATGCAGGTGAAACACGCTGCCCACAAACAAGGGGCTGCCTTGCCTGCAGCAACTAGTAATTCTATGTCTGGCAGTGCTCTGCCTTGTCTTCCTCCTCCAAAGCCAACCCACAAGCAAGGGGCCCCATCGACTGCAGTAACTAGGAATTTTGTTTCCAGTGTTCTGCCTCATCTTCCTCCTCCAAAGCCCCTGACTCCAGCAACTGGCAATACTGCACTAGCAGGCAGTACTATAGCTGGTGCTCCTCCCCCTGGTCAGCATGCTGTTACTCCAGTTAATAGGCTACCATTACTTACTCCATCATCGCCATTGTCACTCCCACCTTCACCTATAAAATCTGCCAAGTCTGCTATTGTTCCTTCCAAACCAGCCACCACTGACAATACTTGTGCTGCTGTCACAACCCTTTTAACCACTTAAGGCAGGGGCAGAGACTAGGACTCAAACTAAGGTTATCACAAAGAGAGGAGAGGAGCAGTGACGTCTGGTTGCTACTAGATGTAGATACAAGAGGTTTGAACTAAAGAACTACTATGGCAAAACTAGCTAACTATATACACATATTGAAACTGAGATACAAACTGAGTTCTAAACTACTAGCCAATCAGAAAATAGAAAGAGGAATCATATGATGTGATATTGTGATATTGTTGATGACATCATAATGACATCATATTCTAGAAGATTCTGAGATCACATGATACTATCTTATCTTATCTTATCTGATAGCATCATAAAAGACTTCTTCATCTTCATCAGGAAGTTCGACTATAGAAGCGGATGTAGGGATTTCAATAGGGTTAGGGTTTGTCTTAGTGCTGGGTTTAGATGCTTTAGGAAAATTGAGGAAAGAATAATGGTTTGTGTGAGGAATTCGTGACAGCTGCTCTCACTGATCCTAACCCACCTCCGACCACATGACCAAAGGTAGTCCCAAAACCTAGGCCTGCAAGGGCAAAGTCAAGTGTCTGCCTGTTACGACTGGGATGGGCTCGTTGAACGATGGTTCAAAAGAGAACAGCGATCATTAACGTATCAACACTTTACGTAGAAAAGACTACAACATTATCAAA
>MU172940.1:395042-407584 GCA_016695475.1 Suillus decipiens | reverse complement strand
TACAACCATATAGGTAAGGTCACTTGACCGTGTAGAAATACAACCAATATGGTAGTCGTGACATAAGCATGTAGAGGAAAATGAATAGGGGCGTACGACGATTTGTAACACTGCCCTACACATCTTGTGACTAGTCATGCCCAGGTTGACATTGAAGAGCCAGCACCTGTTGTACCTAAGAAGAAAAAGGTGCCTCACTGTGGTAGAAAGGCTGCTTAGGTATGGTTTTTTCTCATTCATTCACTTGGTCTAAGTTTAGCTTGTATTTCACACCCAGATTTAATCATGGACTCTTTGCATGGCTCATCCCCCACATTTTTACTGTCACAGCATTAGTTCTTGCTCTCACCACGCTCTGGGTCATACTTAGATGGGTATCATTTCAATTGGATTCGGACTTGCATTGCTTTGTTGCACCAGTTGTGTACCTCACTTTGTACCAATATTAATGTGAAATCTACTGTGTTCTGTCTATTGCCTTATTGTGTGATGCCAAACTGGTATGAGTGGTACAAGCCTGGATAAGAATACCAAGTATAGGCCGTCATTGCAAGGTGCCTAAAGACTTCTGGAAGCTCTAATTCTGACTGTGCTTTGAACAGCCTTGCGCCTTGCTGGCATTGGAGAGTAGTTCTCTATATGGTGTGTTCAGACTTGGCGAGGTCTGTCAGGCTAGAGGGCTCTTGCCAAGCCTGGGAATGCCTTACCAGGGTGCGCCACTTTTGCTGATGGTACAGATTGCACGTGACCGAATGATGCTTTGAGTCGATCACAATTGACATTCTTCGATCAATTGCATACTGCTGAACCTAGCATCAACTTTTAAGTGCTACGTGCTAGTACAACTAACCACCAAGTGCTTCCCAAACTTGACTTATAATGACTTTTGGAGAGGTTGTCCACTACGTGACCCAGCCTACAGGCTGGCCTGAACCAGTGCGCGGTATCGCTTCCTTGCTGTCGCCATTCCACTGTTCCGACAGCCCAAGTAACGACTCGGAGCATCTTGCCCGTGCATTGTCCTCGAAGTTTTCAGAGTCACTCGTTCCCCATGAAGCACTTGCACCAGAATCATACACTGCAAAGGATTTTCAGATCTTGATTCAGTCAACAGCCGCAGGACTAAGCGCACTCGCTGAGCTTCCTTACTATGGTGGCGAGAGATCTACTGTTCCCCTTTGGTCTCAGCTCCTCCATGCACTGTCAAATACATTGTCCCCAGATGTTATGATTCTGTAAGTGACATGCTCGTCAAGCATTGAACCAGGATTCAAATATCATTACAGCGAAGATGAAGGACGAGTCCGCAGTTTCGACTTCCATGAACCAAATGAAAACGTATTTGGTTTCAGCGGTCACCTTCCTTTCCAAACTCAGAATTGTAGACAAGCCTGTCTTTGGACTAATTGTTAATGGCACACTTGGTGCAGTCACGATGGCATGGAAGACAAATAATGTATGTGCTTTTTCTGTTCGCGATTTCCAACGGAATTCACCAGTGATGCAGCAAATCTACGTCATGGAACGCAACATTAGATACTACGACATCAGAGACCCTGTTCAGGCACTGCAGTTTGTATCTATTCTACCGCGCCTCGCGCGTCATGGTCTTGACCTCTGCGGTTTGTTGGAGAAGCAGCTCGTGATGATAGATGTGAAAGAACTTCAGTCTAAGCCGTGGTCGAAGTTACCCCAACGACAGGAAGATAAGAGATTGGCAGCAGCTCAACAGACACGATCAGAGGAAGTGGTCGCACAAGATCACGGATCAGATAGTGCAAAGCCTGAGGGGATATAGAAATTGGAATATGTGCGGCACAAGAAGTAGAAATATCACAGTGTTGTCTTTTGTACCTATCGCAACATCATTATACCAGTGTTTTTGTTCGCATCTGGAATATCACTTGACTGGTTCAAGTATTGTTTGTCACTGGTCAGCGCTCTGTCGCGCTCATAGCCGAGTTACATGAAGTCAAGTTAGCAGATCAAAGCTTCCCACGTTCGCACGTCCATGGCCGCCAGCAAACTCTGCCAGCGCACTTTCTCCGCCTTCAAGTCATCCAACCGACTGTGGGCACCAGTATTATCTTCGAGATGCACACCGAACCAAGTGACACAGCAGCTTGGTCTCACATCCCGCTTTTCTCTCATAACACAGAACCTTGACGCCTTCTCCTCGCGTGCCGTCGCACGAGCTAACCTACTCCTCGGTGGTATCCTGGAGGAATCCAAATGTCCTGACATTATCTTTCTCCAAGAGGTCACGTCCGACGTCCGCACATCTATCCGAAAGTTCGCGAAGCCTTCCTGGTGGCAGACGCCGAGGACCAAACGTCGTTCGAGGGAGTACCATTTGCGAATATGACGTTGCTGTCTAACAAGCGCTTTACCTTTGGCTTGGAGTTGCAGAAGGAGGATGGGATCGAGAGAGGGGAGAAGTTCATGCTTGGTCCCGTTTCCCGTATCAAACTCCCTAGCAAGTATGGGAGGTGTGCGCTTTTCGTGGACATTGTCTCCCCAACCACCCCAACCCTAACCTGTCGTCTCGTCAACGTTCATCCCGATTCTATTGGGGACAATGCAATAACAGTGATGGAGGGCAGAGGGTTCGTGCCTGGGCGTCTATGAAAACGAGGCAATGAGGCACCATAAAACGCACAAAACACGCACCTCTGCAGATCAGAGCAACATACCCACAATCCCCAAAGTTTATCTTGACCGCGCCTAACGCCATCAACCTCCAATAGAATGTCAGAGCTCATCCCAGTCACTACACCCCTGCGAAGGTTCCTAGGTCATAAAGACTGTTTAAAGGCAGTCGCAGTGTTTCCCGATAAACGACAAATGGTTACAGCCTCAGATGACAACATGCTTCGTCTGTGGGACTTGAAAAGAGGTATTGTGTTGAAGCAGATGGAAGGGCATCACAATTCGGTGTTGAGTTTGGCAGTATCACGAGATGGGCAATTGATAGCAAGCGGCGATTGGACCGGATGTATCATCATTTGGCACGGGGAAACCAGCGCATCACTCACCGAACCCAACAAAGCCCATTCTAATTGGATCACCTCACTGGACTTTTCTCCTGATGGAAAAGTACTGGTCAGTGGTTCATCAGACCACACGGCGAAACTGTGGAATACCAAAACCTGGCACCAACAAGGAGATTCAATTGGGTGTGGTAGTGTTGTCAACTGCGTTCGACATTCGCCGTCTGGAGAACTTCTTGCCATCGCAACACGGGACAACATTCAAATTTATGATTCAGGTACAAGAATACGTGTCACAGCCTTTCAGGGTCACACAAGATGGAACATCTCACTTGCATGGACGCCCGATGGCACGCGCCTTCTTACAGGCGGCAATTCTAACGATCCTACCATACGCGAATGGGATACAGAGACCTGGCAGCAGGTTGGTGATCCTTGGAAGGGCCACTCTAAATATATCAATGCCATCGCTGTTAATCCTGCTAGCACCCTCATTGCCTCCGCATCTCTTGACAACCATGTCCGTCTCTGGCAGCTCTCAGATAGACAAACCATTGCCACCTTCAAGCATTCATCCCCGACGACATGTGTCACCTTCTCCGTGGACGGCAAACACATCCTCAGTGGAGGTGAAGATACAATGATCTCGGAGTGGGCAGTACCCAACGACATCGATTCGAAGGCATGTTTTGGTCCTTGACTGATATACCACAAATCGAACATGTTTCGTACAGATCCCATCCATTACGGACTTTGTGAGTTGCAGTAAGGCGAAATTAGGTAAAATGCTATGGGACGACGCGCTCCTGGACGCGCAAAAGGTGTGATCGCTTCTACATTTTCGTAACTCATATTAACCTCCGTGATGCACAGGTCATCAAATTCGATCCTTCGTCTCATATTGGATACAAGTTGACACATGCAGCGCTGCGTGGCTTGCAACGTTACGATGAAGCTATTGATGCCTTCACAATCATGTTGTCCAAGTTGGACGATGCTCCCGAAGCACAGATACGAGGTAAGCTATGGAACACTCCTGCATCGTGTTGAAATGCCCATCTCATTCTGCAGACCTGCGTCAGAAGTATATCCATCCTTCACAAGTAGAAGACGCTATCCAAAGAGCCGTTTGGACGGAACTCGAATATGCCCCGCTACGTCTCCTCAATACTTCCACAGGTCTTTTGTGCGATCGAGCGGCACAAATAAGCACCTTCAAAGCGAGTGCAGAGTACAAGAAGCTTTTGTCATTCACAACAAAGTATTCAGACCTTCAAACGGAGCGCATCCAAGACATAGTGGCGACGTACTTCCGATGCGTCCTGTTATCACACAGGTGGGAAGAAACAGAAGCGCTGCTGCCCGACATTCAAGACAAAGTCGTGTACGAGTTGAACGGACTCGGTGGCATCACGAAACTGCAGTCATTCTGCAAAGTCGCTCGTGATGCCGGGTATAGATGGGCGTGGATGGACACGTGCTGCATCGACAAGAGGAGCAACACCGAGGTTCAGGAATCGGTCAACTCCATGTTCGTCTGGTACTGCCACTCAGCGCTTACCATAGTCTACCTATGCGATGTCCCTCCTTCATCCGAGCCCGGTGCACTGGCGAGGAGTATTTGGAACGAGCGAGGATGGACATTTCAAGAATTTGTCGCTCCAAAAGTTGTCATCTTTTATCAAAAGGATTGGTCGTTGTATCTCGGAGATCGTTCTCCCAACCACAAAGAGTCGCCTGCCATCATGAAGGAGTTGGAGAATGCGACGGGCATAGATGCGCAGGCCCTGGTGACCTTCCGTCCAGGTATGACCGGCGCGCGCGAGAAACTGCAGTGGGCATCAAAGCGTGTCACCACTGTGCAGGAAGATGTCGCGTACTCATTATTCGGCATCTTTGGGATCACGCTACCTGTCATTTATGGGGAGAAGAAACAGAATGCGCTCGGGCGGCTCCTGCAGGAGATCGTGGCTCGGTCGGGCGATATCACTGTTCTGGACTGGATCGGACAACCCTCAGAGTTCAATAGCTGTCTTCCGGCCCATATTACCTCTTACACCACACCTCCACGCACCCTTCCACGTTTTTCTGAAGATGATATCCACGCACAAGTCTCTTCGTTGCCACAACCCGTGTCTACAGCTCTAGCATTGAAATTGTATGACCAGCTTGAACAGCTAATGGCTCCTCGGTTCGCAAACTGCAGACTTCATCTGCCTTGCATTTCGTTCCGTGTCACGGAACTCAGACGGAAGAGCGGCCGAACCAAGGAGTATAGAATCAAGGCAGACGGGCTTCACGATCTTTTTATCACCACTGCAGAGACCCTAGTTCAGTTCTCGCAGGCAAAGCCCATTCAGCAGACATTCTTACTTGTCCGTCCATGGGATCGAGATCTTCTTGGGGTGCCTGACTTTGCCGAGCAGCCTGACTTCACAGACGATACGGAGAGTATAGAAGATTGGAGTGAGGCCGGATCCACCGTTGACGACTCCCAACTGTATGACTTGAACAGGTTTCCTGGCGGCTCGCCTGTTGAAGAGGAGCCGGACTCTCGAGCATTGCGGCTGATGGTTCGCCTCGGACAGCCTTTCGACGCATTTTTACTAGCGCAGCAACGTATCAGAGAATACAAGAGGATCGCGTCAGACTATAACATTGTTGCACAAGTCAAAGACATTACTTCCGTTGATAACATGGACATTCGTACAGTAGAAATACTTTAGCTATATTTCAAGGCCAGGTTATTGGTTTGTGCTTTGATGATCAGACTTGTGCTGTTACCATGTAGATGCAGGCATGCATACCCCTGCCCTTCAAAGCAGACATTGAAGACATCCATTGGGCACTACATTCTGTATCAATGTTATCTCGCACAAAATTGCTGTACTGTTTGTCGCTGGTCAGCGCTCAGTTGCACTCATAGTCGAGTTGAATCAATGCGTAGGGCGCTGCTCGGTCCTCACTAAGCTCAAGTTTCATTTAGAAGTTGTTATCTTCCAAAGTTCGAATTGTGATTTGGACCGTCCCTCAAAACTTGGTGGATATTCAGATGATGGCCATTGTTGCTGAATTCCCTACGAGTGCGGCCCCTCAAGGGCAATGCTGTCCGAAAGCTTGTGTCTAATCACTTTTTTGTCAGGGGGAAGGTCAAAAAAACACAAACCGCTACTTCTTCACATGTACATAACTATTGCTCGGCGGCGGTGCATCCATGGAGGGCAGTGATGACAATCCCCTCAAACATTTAATTGACCAAAAAAAATGCCCGAATGACCCTGAACGCACCCGCATAGAAGTTCGTGTCTACCTTGCTACCAAGAGAAGTTCAGTCCGTCAAACGATGTAATTTATCAGGTCACGCTTTCGAATCACTCAGTAAACCTCATGCAAGCTATGCACACTTCCTATACAAGATGGATGCCAAAGTAGGGAAGCCTGTTCATCGAAAACATGCACATATGCATACTCGTCCTGAAAACGGACTCGATGGCCCCTTTGCCGATAAGTTGCAGCAATCATTTGCATGGGTTCCTCCCCTTGCAGCAGACTCTGATAACCAGGATTATCTTGCGGGGCACGAATAAATTACTGATGAAGAGTTGAGGAAAGATTTGAGCGCGAGATACGAAACGCTGACCAACTGCGAGAAGGTGATATGGTTGACAGTGGTATCATGCCAACTTAGTGGCTTCGTTGAAGAGATTGATATGCGCAATCGAGGCTCAGAGAGTGCACCAGAATGGAATATTGATGCCCTTTGAGCATCGGAAGGTGTAGTATCAACTTGAATGTAGTAGTCAAAACCATTTTTGCCATACAGTTGAAATGGTCATAATGCATACCGATGGGACCCCCAAAATGTTACTATGCATTATGAGGAATATGCGAGACGATATTTGTCACATAACTGTGACACACGTGTGACCTCTGCCAAAAATGTGACAAAAAGTTACGAAGTTAGTGGGAAACTTTCGAAGTTGTGAGGATAAATCAAGTGAAAATTGAAGATCACCATAGTATAATATTGCATATATGCAACTTCGAACTGCTGGCACAAATCAAGGACATCGTTGCGCGTGACTGATGGACCCATGTGGTCGTCGTCGTTATCATCATCATCATTAGAACCAATTTCGGTGTCACGACGGACCTAATCTGCAATGGATGAATCACCACCTTCAAATGCAGAGAATTTTCCCTTATCTCTCCTCTGCAGGGTCCAAAATTTTATCAATAATCAGCAAGGTACCAAAAACACGGTTGCGGGCTTCAAGTGGTGATTTTCTGCCACTTTGCAGGCCGGTTGTAGACAGCAGGCTTGTTGGCACGAGGTTTGCGCTTTAAGTTTCAAGTTAGAAACATTTTTATGCAGTATTGTATCGTTTCAATTGCTCACTGGCCTCTATACATAGTCAAAGGAGACAATACCACTGAGGCACAACAATAGATTTATGCACTGTGTTATTATACACATGTCCCACCCTATCGAATTAATACCTCATAATGCATATTGGGTATGCAAACCTTAGTATGCGTTATGCATCATGCAATATGTGTCGAATTACTTGGGAACGGCGTTGGGATCCACAAAAGTCGATGCATTATGGACTTATGCATTGTTAACATATGCATTATGACCATCTCAACTGTAGTAAAAACGTAGCCAAAGACGCTCACAATAGATTTTGCCGACTTCTGCCTAAGTTCTTTGACTTTCGTAGATTTCACTTCCTTGGTTTTGTTTTTCCATTACTTTCAGTAGTGATGGTGTATATATCAAGGTGAATAACGAAAGTAAGCAGGTATCTCAAGGGAAGAATCTGATGGTGACAGCATTGTTGTCAAGTGAAGTACACTAGCGCTGCAAATCTCTCACCTAGGTGCTTACGGTGTCCTTATACCGACGCGCAAGTTTTGATTCCGCATAGTTTTGGAATGATTCTGGTCTATCGATATGAAATAGCTGTCATTCTTCTGGGTACAGCTAGAAACGTGTCAATTTGGATATGCCAGCAGGCCCTGCTAGCTATGTGGGAACACCAGATAGTCGAGGAAGCAAACAATCTCTTGCCACATTGTATCGGGAAGCCACCGAATCCTTCAAGTTGCACTCCTGATGACGCACCGCAACTATCTCATCATCGCTTTTTTGACGGGGACTAAAGTTCCCGAACATTGCCAATCGCGTTTGCTAGCACATATATAATGGGCCACCGAGTATGATATAACTTTCCAGTAACTAGCATGATGTTTTCCGCTGCATCCTTGCGGACACTCCTGGCTTTGTTAATCATGGGTTCGGCCATTGAAGTTCGCAATTCCCACGTCACCCTCCCCATGATCAGCAGGCTACATTTCTCCAATGGTACCAACCCGGTGCGGCGTGATGATGCCCAAAATACTGGTGCTACTTTGGAAACCATTTTTTGGTACTCCTGCGTATCAATTGGCGTTGGAGATCCCTTAGAATACCGTGGGTTAAACACTGAATAATATGCGGTTGCTAACGCATTATTGAAGACCGCTTGGTTGTCAACACCGGGAGCGCGAACACATGGATTGGCGCCGCCGGTCCGTACATCCCAACCCATACTGCCGTCAACACTCAGCTTGTTATGAAGATAACATACCCTGCTATCTCCTTCACCGGTATGACATACAACAATATCATAGGTAGAAAATACCTACGATCATCTATAGGAATACTATTCACTGATACCATCGAGGTTGCTGACGGGTTAACCATCAACGCGATGGACATTGGTGTTGCTGTTGGAGAATGGAGAACGCTTTATGACGGCATGCTTGGCATCGGGCCTTATACGGCGTCACGCGGCTCCATTCCAAGCCAGCCGCAAAAAACGTTTTTCACTGTCACTGAACGCCTGTTTATGCAAGGCAGCATTTCTTCGCCCATTGTTGGTCTCTTTTTGAAGCCCTGCACTCCGCATATAGTCGATCATGATAGTGGAAGGCTCGTCTTTGGTGAAGAAAACCCTGGCTTTAACATCGGCAACATCGCATACACGTAAGCTACCTCAACTCCTGGATCAATCCAGACTGATAGTAATTATTTTGTTTTAGTCCTGTCACCAACATGGAGCCTGCATCAACTTATTGGGGTATCGATCAGAGCATCACATACGGCGACACGGTGATCTCACCACTCACCGCCGGTGTCGTGGATTCTGGCATCACCTTTATTTACCTTACCTCCGGTGTGTATTTAGAGTCAGCGAGTAATAATAGTCTAATCGACGTTCGATAGATGCCTATGAAAGGTACAAGACTGCAACCGGCGCTAATTTAGATCTGGATACTGGAATGCTCTCTATCACCCTTGAGCAATACCGCGCCCTGCGGCCATTGGAATTCCATATTGGCGGAGTACGTCAGTCCTTTCAGCCCTCACACCCCTTGTTCATCATTTTGCATGGCAGCAAATCTATAATCTGCACCCTAACGCCCAAATATGGCCTCGCTGGCTCAACTCCCAGGTTAAGGGTACTACCAATGGTATATATCTCGTCATTAAAAGCCTTAACAGACCCACTGGCAGTGGGTTTTACTTTATTCTTGGCTACGTATTCCTCCAGCGCTTCTACAGTGTGTTCGATGTCATCCACGCCCATATTGGCCTTGCCACAACCCCGTACACTGATGCCACTACCAACTAACATCAGTAAAACCTCGTAGTTATTATGTCACTTGGCGCCAGTGCCAAGGTGCAAAAATCAATATAAGGAGTGCCAAGTCGTTTTTGTGATTTTTCTCCAAGGCGGCTGAGGGAGTTTAATGGGCAAAGATGAAATAATACATGTTCAGAGAGAGAATAGTAGTATACATTCAAATTGTGTACAATAGCTATGGTAAATAAAGTATTGTCAAAATGTGATCTCAAATGCATGGTGGTCAGCATACTTATTCACATAGGTAAGCTTGAAATGTGTCATATGAGTTGTGATATTTGAATCCCCGAGGCAAAAAACTCCATGCCATATACCGGAATGAGATGTGCAGCATGATAAATAGTGTCAACATGAATCACCACATGCTTGGATGTGCACACATAATAGTCAAGAGGTTAGGAATTTCATTTTTCTTATCATATAATAGACCCTTGTCATGTAATTTTCCCTCAGTCATTCTCTCATCCTTTCTTTGGATAGCAGCTGAGGTATGCACTTACTGTCATTAATATTTACTTTATATCTGACTATGTAGTAGCATGGTATATGCCACTTTTACTTAGGTGAATAATAGTCATTCTCTCATCCTTCCTTTGGATAGCAGCTGAGCACAGTATCTGCCACTTTTACTTAGTTTTGTCAGGTTATGAGCACTGGTTACACCAACTAGCCAGCAACCTATCAGAAATGACTCATGAGGTTGTGCACCTCTTGGACATGATGTCCTCTACAGGCCCAGAGAATTTCCATCTATGGAAACTCTGCATCACTGGAAAACTTTGCAGAGAGAAAGTACTGCATGTTGTCACAGGTGCAGACCCTGATCCAACTGCTGCAACCACCACTGCCACCACTGCCCCTAGTATCTCCACCACCTCAGCCTCCTCTGCCTTGCTCCCATCAACTGCTAGCAGTGGTGTGATGGAATTATGGGCTGTGCATGATGAGAAGGCACATTGTATTGTATCATCCAAGTATTGAGACTGACAAAGTGCACAGCAAGATTTATAATGTTTTGGTTATGTTAAGACCATACTCAAAGGTAAGAGATCCAAAGGGCTTTGGCCTCAGTTCATACACTGTACCCCTTTCCTGAGTAATGCCCCTTATTTCAGAGGAGTGATATATGTCTGAAGGTCTGGAAGTGATCACATAACAGATCTGGAGGTCTGAAGGGTATCCAGAATGTATGGATGGAAACAAGGTATAAGGCTAGTATCAGACAAGGTCCTAACTAGAAACTAATAGATGTTACAATCATATGCACCCCTATTCATTTTCCTCTTCTTTCAGCTATGTCCTCGCTTAGTATGTCATCTTTACCTTGTATATCATACATCTCAACATGTCTGTATCATAGCTGCCTTCCTCTTTAGGATATGCACTTACATTCTCACATTCCATTTCCCATGCCTCTTCAGGCAGTCTTGGTCTGTGCATGCATAGCTACCCTATTTAAGCACAGTGTACTTGTCTCTTGTTCTTTACTTTAATCTTACTGGGTTTTACCTGGAACATCCTTTGCTAGTGCCTTGCAACTTTAGTCATCTGAATCTTCTTCTAAGGTCTTAGCACTCCTAAGTCTTAGTCTGAACACGATCCCCATATTCGACTCAGCCAGTCTAGTCCTCTCTTTGGACTTGTCTGTCTTCATTGTCTATCAAACCCTTGATCTTATACTTGACTTACCTTAGGGTCTTGTATAGTGATCTGTCCATGACCAGGATTGAACCCTCATCCCTGAAATTGTGGAACATTGCTGCCATAGAAGGTCCAATGTTTGGACCCACTGAAGTTCAGTCAGAGGGACATGAAACATCTGGTGCTGGTGTTCAGCTTGAGGACTCCCAACCATCTGGCAACATGGTGGACCCAGGTGATTTGGCCAAGCTTGTCCCAGAATATAATTCTGATGACATGGATATTGAGGGGTAAAGGTTGAGGATTCTGTTGAGGTTAACATGGGCACTTAATTCAATAGCTGTCCATAGATGTATCACATTTTTGAATCAATAATGTTTTTGCCTTCACTTACAACTACATGAAACATTCCCTGAGTGCTAAGTTTACTGAGTAAAGAGTACCAAGCACTAAGCACCAAACACCAAGTACTGAACACCAAGTACCAAGCGCTAAATACCAAGTGCTGAGCACCAAGCACCAAGTGAATACCAAGTACCAAATACTGAGTACAGACTGCCTACCAAGTGCTGATTGCTGGCACTTGGTAGATACATGGTACTTGGTACTGGGTACTTGGTATTCACTTGGTGCTCAGTGCTCGGCACTTGATATTCGGCATTCGGTACTTGGTGTTTGGTACTTGGTGTTAGGTGCTTAGTGCTCGGTACTTGGTGCTCAGTACTTGGTGCTTGGTGCTGGGTACTCAGTGCTCAGTACTCAGTACTTGGTGCTTGGCACTCAGTGCTCAGTGCTTGGTGCTCGGTACTCAGTGTTCAGCACTCAGTGCTTGGTGCTTGGCACTCAGTACTCAGTACTTGGTACTTGGTGCTTGGCACTCAGTGCTCGGTACTGTGTGCTCAGTGCTTGGCACTCAGTGCTTGGTGCTTGGTGCTTGGCACTTGGTGCTTGGTGCTTGGCACTCAGTGCTCAGTACTCCATACTTGGTGCTCAGTGCTCAGTGCTTGGCACTTGGTGCTCAGTGCTCAGTACTTGGTGCTTGGTGCTTGGTGCTCAGTGCTTGGTACTTGGTACTCAGTACTTGGCACTCAGTACTCAGCACTTGGCATTTGGCACTCGGTACTTGGCACTCAGCACTCAGTACTGGTTAGCACTTGTTACAGTTGTACGTGCCCTCTATACATTTTTCCTTTCTGATTACATAACTATTACCTTGTAC
>MU172940.1:363265-387492 GCA_016695475.1 Suillus decipiens | reverse complement strand
CTATACTGTCTTCGTCGTCTACCGAAGCATAGTACTCTTTTGTACTTCGACGCTGATATCGTACGACCGTCACTCTCTTTTGAGTAGTCGTATCGTGACCTATCCCAGTTGTAACAGCACTCACAGAATGTTTCATGCAGTTGTAATGTAGTGAGCATGTACCCTGCATGTATATCTCCATGTCACCATACCCATCTATATAATACAGCCCACCTCAGCCCCCCCCATGTATGAGATACAACCTTTGGGCCAGCCCATATATGTCACATACGTGCACATCAGCCCACCTGTCTATGTAATACACTCCACCTTAGCCCACCCATCTATGTAATACACCCTACCTTGGCCCACCCATATATCTAATATACCTGCACATTGACCCACCTGTCTATGTGATACACCCTACCTCAGCTCACCTGTCTATCTAATATACCTGCACATCGGCCCACCTGTCTATATAATTCACCCTACCTCAGCCTACCCATCTATCTAATATACCTGCACATCGGCCCACCCAACTATGTAATGCAACCCCTGCTGGCCCATTAGTCTATGTAATACACTCCACCTCGGCCCACCCATCTATGTAATATACCTCCTGTCAGCCCACCCATCTATATCAATATTATTTGCTCACATCTCTCTTCAGCTAATACCTCCTCTACATATTACCCAGATGGGCCCACCCATCTCAATTGGTAATGATATTCCCCCTGGCCCACCCGTCCCCATCAGAAAATGTTTCCCTCAGCCCACCCATCTTTCTCAGAAATAAAATTCCTCTGGCCCACCTGTCATCATCTAAAATAATATTCACCCTGGCTCATCCATTGACATTGAGGATATACATAACCTCAGTCCATTGTCCGCTGGCCCATCTTTGACAGGATATTATGTGGGTCGGGTGACCCTTATAGTACAGAGTTTGTCATTGAAGGGGCTCTCTTCTGAGCAGCTGATTTCTTGATGTGTTCCTTTGTATGATGACACCATGGGGTCTGTGTTTTAGCAGTCGAAATTTTTTGCATAGATGCAGCATAACAGCAAAGCACATTCTCAGCAGCAAGCTTCAGCATGACTAGTGTACAGAAGGAAAAGTCATAGCAAACAGTGAAATTGTGAGGCCATGTGACCATCACTGGCAGCAAAGAGTAGTCTAAAGTGCTTCATCTGTACAAACATAATCACAAGTGATGAGTCCCCACAGAAAATGAGCTTCTGCGACAGGCATGCCTTTGTCAGTGATAGCCTTCACAAATTCAGTGCACAAGGTACTTGAGTCATGAGCATATGCAATGTGCAGGATTACTCTCATTGTGTATCCATGTGCTTGCAAGTACCAATTAGCCATCGCCCCAAATGATGGCATCAGTGTGTCATCAAAGGGCAGCTAGTGGAGCTCCTTGCAGATACTGTTGATCTCCCAGAGATACTGATATAGTGAAGTAGATTCAGGAGACTCAGATGAATCAGTAGATGTGGAAGGTGCAGCTGGTTCCAAGCATGAGGGACACAAGAGGTTACTGGAGGGATACAAGGGCTAAATAGCATATCCCTGGTGGAAGCTGGTGATGCTGGAGAGGTATGAGGGCTGTATGGCACATCTGTGTGATCATCTGCAAAAACAGTTCATATTAGTTTGCAATTCATAAACATAGAGAAGAGAGTCACTTACTTAGAGAAAGATGCAACAAGGTCAAGCTAGGTCCCCACAGACTGGGTAAGTCTCTGGCATTGCCAAGACAGTGAGCTTTGGTGATCATACATTCTAGAGCATCTTGAAGATTGCATTCCTTCTTGTAGACCAGTTTTGAAAAGCCCAATACAGAGGCCTGGCACTCTGGCCTTGCAGCAATCATGAACACAAGGAATTCAAACAAAAATCAGTACTCACCAACTTAAAAAGATACCTGACTGATGACCAACAAGCACCATATAAAATTTTGCCACCTCACCCTTCAAAAGTGCTGCAACATCAGTTGATTGGTGAAAAATGTAAGCAGCATCAACTGGGGTTGTATTGTCATGAATATCTTGCACAAGATATTGGAGACAATTGAAGACTGTTGTAGACTGTGCTAATGAGTGACATTTGATAGGTACTGGGAAGGGAGGACTTCAAACGCCACAGGTAGTGGATGGTTGTATCTTGAAAACACCAGGATTTTTTCCACCGACCATGACCCAGTGAAAGTTGGTTTTAGTAGACATACACAGATCAAGGATAGATAGATCAAAGACAAGGATAGCAAATATACACTGGAGAGAAATGGGGGCAGTGAGTGTGATAATCAACAGGTTCTGAAGTGAGTGGTATGGGAGTGAACTTAAAGTGCATGTTAGACTTTGTTGAGATAATATTTTAGTCAAGTGGCTTTGTCTGCCATGATGATAGTGACTTTCTAGGCAGATTGAGCATTTGAACCTTGGAGTTTTTGTAGATGATGCTCTGTGTCATATTCCATATATCTGATCTCAGATCCAATGAGATCCAATTGATCCTGCTTCCATCCAGTCCACAGATCCTATCCAGATCTCCCATCTGAAAGTTCCTACTTCTCACACTCTAACTCCCTTGTGGACATCTACATCTACCTCCTTTCAGCAATCCTCCTGTCTTTGGTATTCTGGCTATGTATATTTCCCTCCTGCTTATTGATCCATTACCTATGTCTCATTTCCGACTTGTGCTTATTGACCCACTGTGCATTGACTAATAGACTCCCATTATACCTTGTATATAGCCCTCAGTCCCAGACTCATTGATTATCCATGCTAGTTACTTACAGTATATAAGCCACTTGTAAATCTCCATAGAACCTTAGTTCAAATATCATCTTAGATTCTGCTCATCCTGTTCCTCCGGACTTCAGTTACTTCTAACTCTAGTCATCTTCCGAGGCTTAGGATTGATTCCTATAGTCTACATCTCTGACTCTACCTTTGGTAGTCTATCTCTGTTAGTTTCTAGTTAGGAACTTGTTCCAAGACTAGCCTTATTCCTCATTCCATCTCTATGTTCTGGATAACCTTCAGACATGTCATATCCAATACCTTTGGACTTCTGGATCCATCATGCAACCACTTCCAGACCTTCAGAGTATATCACTCCTCTGAAATAAGGGGCATTACTCAGGAATGAGGCACAGTGTATGAACTGAGGCCAAAGCCCTTCAGATCTCTTACCATTTCAGTATGGTCTTAACACTCTGTCATATCTTAGGCAGATTGAGCATTTGAACCTTTGTGTTTTTGTAGACAATGCTCTGTCATGTCTTCAAAAGATTGAGTGTGTTTGAACCTTTAAGTTTTTGTAGACAATGCTCTGTCATGTCTTCAAAATATCGAGCATTTGAACCTTCAAGGTTTTGTAGACGATGCTCTGTCATGTCTTCAAATGAGATCAAGTACATATATCAAACTACAAAGCAAGATAAGAATTCACAGAAGTATGTCACTATGATCAATGTAGTGCCATGTCTGAGATGTAATCTACAAGTGCCCCTATGTCCCTCTCATTTTCCTCATCATCTTCATCTGGTCCCTCATCATCAACTTCATTCTGCTGTAACACTTCTACTGCATTTATGATGGGTGATACTCCCTCATCATTGTTACTTGTACCAACTCAGATACCACACAACAAATCTCCAGTGAAACCTTCTAGAGCCTGAATCTGAGCAATGTGGGAGAGAATATGAGCATTGATATGATGATGATGTATGCAAAAGGTGTCAACAGCAACATGTATAGGTGAAGCTTTAAGGCTGGCAAGAGTACATGAAAACATCTGGTCCTTGGCCATTATAGTAGTCTGCAGACAACAAACCTCAACATTACACCTCAGTATCTCCTCCTTAGCATGCAAGATGCAAAGATGCTGATGCATTGTCTCCTAAATGGCAGGCTTTGCCCATGGTTTGTTGTGAATGTCCTGTCGAGTCTCATGGAGAAGATTGAATTCTTTGAGGAAGCTGTAATGCAAGACTTTAGACCATTCAAGTGCTGGTCATGGAGGTTGTAGTTCTGAAGCAGCTTTGTCATACTCATGAACTGCATTTTGAATGGCACAGCAGCATGTTTGGAGACACTTGGCAATATGCATTCACATTTTGTATACTATGTGAATTGAGTAACATATGAACAAGAAGAAAAAAGGAACATACCTGTTTGTGAGACATTAAGTCTCTGCAACTCAAACAGATGCTGGACGACAAGGTGTTGAAGATTGTCCAACACCTTGTGATACTTGTGAACACCCATGTATTTGAGAGTTTCTTGGTACTCTGGTGATGACAGCTGCCAGCAATCCATAATTCCTAGCTTCACCTCCAGGGTTACAATGTTGCAATGTAAAGCATCACGTTTTTCAGCTGCATACCATTGCTGAGTCTCTAGCTTGTGTGTTTGTGACAGTTGCATAGCATAGAAGTCAGATTTTCCATTGGATGGTGCTGTGAACTGATAATTGTTAGGGGCAGTGGAAACAAAGGAAGCAAAGCCTGCTGAGGCTTGGGCACTGTGAAACACGTCAGCTAAAAGAAGATAGCAATCAAAATCACATACTCTGCTTCTCATAACTGTTGAAGTAAGTCTATGTATGCAACAGCATGCACATCCCACTCAGGCTCCTGCCTGACAGTGCAGAAATACTCAATCTCTTCTGAACGCCACTGCTCAATATTCCCTTCCTGGATATCAAGGGAGACCATGGCCTCTCTCAATGCCAGAGTGTCCATTGATATGATGTGCAGCGCTTGGCAATAGTTATTGAGGAGCATGGTACCAAGGTTCATATATTTCTCTTCATCCCACTGTTTGAAAAAAGGTCAAGGAAAACATGGCAGTGGTATGAACTAGCATAGTGGATCACAGGCACAAGCACATTTGATGCACTGAGAATATATTCCATAACTCCAAAGTCTTCAGGACTGGCACCCTCAATTCCAAGAGGATGATGTCAAGTTTGACAGATGTAGTTATGCGCAAATCCATGAAAGGAGTCAACACATAAACAAGACTTCTGTTCCATGAATGCCAGTACCAGTGAACTAGCCTTGACCATTGCAGAAAATCCACAACCTATATCATAGGCACCAAGGGTACAATTTCTGATGACTGCAAGAACCTTGGCAACTATGGCAAGTAGATATTTGGCACTGAGGGAAGGTATCAGTAAGGTTATGTTATAATTAAAAATATGTACAGCTCCCCACTCCTTATCATATCAGTGTACCATAGGATTAGCCCATGTCTGCAGGTGCTAACAAAGATGCCAGTCTCCTCAAATATGGCCCACTTTTTCTTTTTCTCATCTGATGCAGCTGCCTTCCAATTTTTGCTGCAGTCAGCAGCATTCACATTGGCCACAGTGTCTAATACAGTAAGGTCTTCATTATCAAGGTCATCAGGTACAGGTGCAGGTTCAGTAGGTGTGGGGTGAGTGTGGACTTCATTGCTGAAGGTATTGATGAATTCCCAGGGGAGAAAGTATTTGCTTTCTGTGTAGGCTTGAGTATCACCACATTGTCAATTGCTAATGGTTGTCATGTGCTTGGCAGAGTTTCCTCTATCCATGATGTACATCCACCTGAACTTGAGTGGTGGTTCATCTTGCAGCTCATATGAGCATGGGAGACAGGCATTCAACATGCGCCAATTAGGGGAATCATGTCCAAGGGCTACAGAGACCTGTCTATCGACATCTCAGAGGATAGAAAGGTAGACATCAAATATCTCAGATAATACAGTCCAGTACATGCAGCAGAAAGGTATCTAGACAAGTGTTAGTAAACATCATTAAATTGACAACTTAACATACCAAGTATGAATTACATATCACCTTTGAAAATGCTTCAATGCTGAATGATGGTTTTCAGAGGCAAATGAGGCAGTAATGTTCCAGTGTGCACAAAGATATTGCTATTGATGGGTGATGGGGTGTATTGCCTAAAAATCCTTGGGTGATGAGCAATTAGATGGGAGATACAGAATCTTCTCTTTGTGGGATATAAGCAGAAGTACTCAGCATGAAGATGTCAACAATAGAAATGGTAAATGAGAGGTCTGTTGAGTCCAGTGCAGGATAGTCAGGTCCAGGTGGAGGCTCATATACAGCACCACTCCCAGTTGCCTTCCACTGAAGGAATATGTTGACTAACACAGGGAGGATGGAAGCCCAGTTAGCATGGAGTGAGTCTAAACATTGACACCAAGTATGTGTGTCCTTATACTTTTTGTGTGTCCACCTGTGATCATTAAAGATATATATGCAGATAGGTAGTGAAGAGACTCACAGGTGATCAATATAATCTTGGATGGCACAAACAATGCTCTCCTCCTCATTTATGTTTGCTGGGAGTGGTTCAAGATCCATCCCAAAGTCCATATCTTCATGAGTAAGGATTCCATCCTCATTGCACATGTCATTCAGTGCATCCATAGTGTCCAGACCCAGACCTTTGAGATGTTAAGCAGTGGAAAGGTAAGAAAAAAAACATACCTGTGACATCCAAATGATAGCAAGTCTGCATTTCAGTGCCCTCCCAAGTTACCTGGGGCTGTGAGATTGTGCACCTCTAAAGCACCTGGGTCCTGGCAGGTACTCTGGATGCCCTGACAGTATAGGATAGGCCACAATGCCTTGAAGCTGGCATAGGAAGGATGAGTAGGTGGGTGTTACGAACTGGGGTAGTTCTGAACATGACTGCCTCAAACAAGAGGTGTCAAGAGTCATGGTTTCATTACACTAGCCAGATGAAGGCCTAGCATAGGTCGAGGTAAACAGCTAAGGCAGTCGAGTGCCTGAGAGGACTAGACTGGCTGAGCTGAGTACATTCTACAACAACAAAGGTAGGTCCAAGTATAAGGTACACGGAACTAGCTGAGTCAAGGCAAGTAAGTTCACTTTAGACTAAGACTTAGGTGTGCTAAGCTTAGATACAATCTTAGACGACTAAGGATTGGGGGTCCTTAGTGAAGGAAGAATCCAGGTAAAACCCAGTAAGATTAGAATGAGGAAATACAGTATATCTACAAGTGTTTATATACTAAAGTAAAGAGGACTTTAGGGCAGGCTTGTCAGATATAAATGGGCTGCGTAACCAAAGGAGGAAGGCAGCTAAAGTACAATGTGTTGAACATATGATGTCATAGAGAATCAGAGTGAGTCATAAGCAGAGCTGAGTTGAGATGAGTCACATATGAACGTACGATCAAGTGACCATGGGCGAAAGCGATATACAAGGAAATAATGAAGTAAGCATAAGAGAAAATAGAGGGGTGTATGACGACTGTAACAGTGGGAGTGGAAGACAGAGTGATGAACCTATGTAATACTGCATACACATGTATCACACATTGCAGTGACAGTGAGGGGGAAGGTGCCATGGAACGATATAAGGATTAAGCCACTTAGTAGGGTGAAAGAATGGCAGACATTGGTAGAGAAATGAATGATATATGCAAGCTCACTGTGGAAAATAGTAAGCACAAAGTATTTGGCAACATGCTGCCTTGTTTGGAAACATGGTATGCAATGACTACCGATTTTGGTAAGTTTGCGCTCATTGTAGGTAGTGGCTATTTACTGGGTCACATGCTCTAGCCATGGTATTTCCTAAGGTGAGATATTCAGGCTTTATTGCAACATTTATTGGCAGTGTACGAGATTTGTAGATTCTAATCTAAGACACTTGACATACCCACCCCTGTATGGCAAGCTTCTTAGTTACATCAGGAAACCAATGTGAAAATAATAAAATGATATAAAGCTTTATCTAGTCTAAAATACATATAATATCTATCATAATTGTAGTCCAAATGACAAAGCTTTAAATACCTGGACTAAGTTGGATGGAAACCACCTAATATACAATCTTGATAGTCAGTTTGCAATTAGCTATCAAGTTGGCAAATATCCACCAACCATAGTAAAGCTTTAGAAGCCTAGAGCGCTTTGGACAAACTCACCAAGGACTCAAGGATGCTGAATACTATAAATGATCATGATAGTTTATTTTTAACTTGTATTGAAAAATGTATGCATGCGCTACAAAGTGGTATATAGTGGGTCATGTAACAAGAAAGGAGGAAGGAAAGTGATACTTGGGGTGGACTATGGACTAATATGAAGGAGGAACTACCAAAGAGCCAAGGAAGCAGCAATGAGTCAGGAAGGAGGATCCACCAACAAGCCAGGGAGAAGGGTCCACCAACAAGCCAGCAGGGAGGATCCACCAATGAGCCCAGAAAGAGGGTGCACCAACAAGCCAGGGAAGAGGGCCTACCAAAGAAGGCCAAGGGGAAGGGACCATGATGGAGCCAGGGAAGGAAGAATGAACCAGAAGAAGGATCTTAGTAGAGGAATGACAAAAGAGTTCAGTGGAAGAGCAAGACAAAGACTTCAGTGCAAAATTTTCAAATCCCTGGCTCACATGGTTTGTACATACCTTAGTAAGCATTCTGGCAGCTAGGTATTGCATAATATTGCAAACAAGTATCATAAAGTTACACTCTGACAATGATCTATCAACAATTTTCTACCATGGGTCACACTTGTGGCATCTTACATACTAGCATCAGACTTGTAGTTTTCTTGTAATTCCTTGTCCTTCAAAATCAGTTTGCTCCCAGTCAGGTATTACTTTGTCTTAGAATATAAATATAAATATTTTCATAGATTTTTGATCAGATTCTGTCAATAGTATCTATGAAAACCTTTTTCTCGCCGGTTTCCTGATGTAAGGTTTATGTGAGGTCGAGGTGCTTATGCTTTGATACCATTATGCTATGATTATTTATTGTTTTGTCTTGCAGTGAACATGTGATCTGAACTTGCCATATATATCTATAAAAACCTTTTTCTCGCCGGTTTCCTGATGGATGCGATAGTACTAACCATGTCATCATTGCTTGTACTGACATTGACGCTGTGCTGAACCTTTCCAGGTTTCCCAGCTGGAGGTCCAGAATTTAAGTATTTAGTGATAAAACTGGTATGATCGATGCGCGTTCTATGAACGACAACTGCGTTTGAGTTCTAGACCAACATATTCCCACTTTCTTCGTGCATCGACATCTCTCAATCTCATTTGCGTGATCGCCGGTATCTCCTATCGTCATTCGTCCAAGTTCGTCGGGAGCAGTCAGATGTTGACGCTAATCTCTTGACCTTTTGTACCAACAACTCTTTGACATCTGCAACATACCATGCACGCAGCCTCGGATGCAGGACAGGATAGACGACAGTGATAAATATACTGCGTATTGATGCACACAAGAAGTATACTATAGTACTAGACGCAAACTCGCACACAATTCACTTCTACAAGACGAGCCGCAGTCACTTGTATTGCTACTCGTAGTATACAGAAACTCAAGTAACCTCCATAGCGCGTCTAAGAAGATTCTGTATAACCTTCAAATCCGTATGCTGCTTTGTGTTGCAAAACGATGCTTCGTACACTTTGGCAATTCCGTATTAGTTGGTATTGTCACCAGTGTTCCGGGTTCTGGCAAAACCGACGCGGCCCTGGCCGCTATCGAGGACAGTGTAGAAGCGCTGGAGAAATGGGTAGCCATTAACAAAGTCAAGCCCTGAGCCAGTGGGTGTTGCAAGGGCTTTAACGATGAGAAATATATCATTGTTACCGCCATTAATACTGTAATTGAGAAAACGAGGCCAGATTTGCGCATTACGGACGAGTCTGTAGACTCTCTGTGAAAATGGTAAACAAGGGGTGTGAGGGATGACAGAATTGACGTACCGTGCCAATATGGAATTTCAAGTCATTTAGTTGAGGGTAATTTGGAAGGGAAATCTGGAGAAGGCCATTTGCCGGGTTCAGAATACCGCCAGTTGCAGCCCTGTACCTCTCATAGGCATCTATCGAACGCTGATGAGACCATTATTACTCGCTGCAGTCTAAATACACACCGATGGCAAGGTAAAGAAAGGTGCAACCAGAATCCACGACGCCAGCGGTGGCAGGCAAGATTTCTATATTTCCCAAGGTGATCCTCTGATTGATACCCCAATACCGCGATGAGGGGGCGATGGTGGTGACATCACTGAAACAAAACAATTACTGACAGTCTAGATTGATCCAGAAGCTGAGGTGCCTTACGTGTATGTAAGGGGATTGGTGTACTTCGTAGGGTTAGTTCCACCAAAGGAAATCTCTCCATTGTTGACTTGATTTGCAACAAGGGGCTGGAAAAAGATACCAACAACGGGGTGACTAATGGTGTGTTGCATATCCAGGCGTTCAGTGACAGTCGGGATCATTTGTCCTGGGAAATTTTGTAGGGTCTCGAGGCCTAACAATCTAGGCCCGATGCCAAGGACACCGTCAGCGGCGATGTTGTTCGAAGTAGAAGCAACACCGAAATGCATCCCGGGGATGGTGAGCTGCACCATATCACCGATCTTTAATTCATCTTGGAATATAGTTCCTATAGATACTAATCGTAGGTATGTTGAACATATGATATTGTTGTATGTCATACCTTTGAAGGAGCCATAACCGTAATTGACCTCCACAGGCTGTTGAGTATCGACGCCGGTTCGACTCAAGTACGGAAGGCCGGCGCCAACCCATGTGATCGCGCTAGCGCTGTCGACAATCAAGTTGTCTTCAATAATATGTTAGCAGCCACATGTTTTCTCAGTGTTGAACTTACAGGATGTGGGGGAATCGCCAATTTTAACATTCACGGTGTAGTCCGAAAATGCGTCTCCCAAATTGGCGTGTTCCAAAGGAACAGCAGGATTAGGAAGAAGATTAGCACCACGTCGGCCATGCGTGCTGTGTTTCTGGAAGGCCGCCAAGCGAGCTTCATCGTGTCGCACGAGGTCGGTGATATTGGAGAATGCTAGCCTCCTGGTCATGGGGAGGGTGATGGGAGAATTGCGAACTTCAACGGGCGATCCCGTGACTGAGAAAGCCAGGAGTGCCGACAAGAATACAACGGAGAACATGACTTACTGGAAAGTCATATCATACTCGGTTATATATGTGATAGCGAACGCGATGGCAATGTTGAGCACCTCAGCCACGTCAGTCCCCCTCGAAAAAGTGATGACGAGATAGTTGCGATGCGAGTCATCGCGAGTGCAAGGATTCGATAAAATGTGGCAAGAGATGGTTTGCTTTTGATCCTGGCAGGTTCAATTTCTAAATCTCAGTGTTGTCAGTCAGTGTTAACTAAAAATAGTCAGTCAGGCTTTGACCTGACAACTAGTCAGTGCGTCAGAATCTTTGATATCCACTGCAAATTGGATCAAGTCTGGACAGGACGACATAACTGGAGGTGGCAAAGTGATAGAGCAGTGGGAAGTATGTCAGAAATTTCCATTGGGATATCATTTAGATGCCTGACAACATTCATTTTCCCAGGAGTGTGACCCATTTTAAGGCGCTTGAAAGGATGCACGTGCTTACCATGATTTTTGGCACTTCTAAGTTGCCAAGTTGCTTCCAAGGAAACTGAGTTCGGAAGTAATAATTATATTCATTGCCTGTCAGTCTGCCGTCGTCTTCTCAGCATTGCTTCCTCTCACTGATCTGCCCTTTCTGTTGCAGCAAGTATAGCTCAGCGACAGATGGAGTCAACTAGATATATTGGGTATACCCGCAGCAAGTATAGCTGCAGAGGATGTGAGTTACATGTGTGGTATGTTGGCTGTTATAGATTTACTATTGCTTTTCTTGTCATTGCTACTTCTCGGAACTATACAGTGATTCACCTTCGCCACTCGAGCCACCCTTGTGTAACCATTATTTCATATTCCATTAGTAGTGTCCAGTCACTCCTTTGTTTTTCCTCAGCATTTATTCCCACTTGCTGAAGTATGTTATCTTGTACTCCATACCTAGACTCTGTCATCAGGAAATTAACCCTGAATCAATATGACCAGACAGAATTAGCAATCAAAACCCATTATTACATGTCATTTTTTAACCTTAGATATTTATACCATGGTGTAACAAATGTGTGAAATAAGATATGCCTATGCAAGTGAAACAACACCTTGATGTGTGTTTTGGAAGTGGGTAACAGTTAGATAACCACAGGGTAATTGTATGGCTGCATGTCATCACATTTCCATTAGTTCTATAATGTGCTACAACATTTTTTAAATGTCTCATCTAAATGACATTGAGGCTGTAAAAACTACAATTGTGACAGTCCACTTTTAATTGCCTGTCTGGTCCTTTTATATTTCCAGTAAATGTATAATGTATTGCAACATCTTTTAAATAATGGGATATGTCCTAGCGCAACTGCATACAAGCTACAAAAACTACAATTATGATGTTCTGCTTACAATTACCTGTTTGGCCATCATCACATTTCTGGTGAATTTGTAATGTACTATAACATCTTTTAAATAGTAAGATAAGTCTTATCTAGATTGTATTGAAGCTGCAAAACTACAATTGTGATGGTGTCTTCTTGGATAAGTTATCTATAGATAAACATCTACAAAACCAAATATCCCCATGGTCAGTGATTCAGACAAATGCCAATGACTGATAATGTGGTTGTTCATGGGTGGCTGTTCATGTTCCTCAAACTATGGTCAGAAATTGTGAGACTGGCAAGGAAGGAAGACACAGAAGTCAAACAAACTAGAAGCAAAACAGCAGTCAAATCACTTTTTCTAATGGAGTGCAGGCTACTGAATCCTGCTGCCAAGGAATTCACTATGAGTACTAAGCAGTTAGCAGGAATGGAGGTCCTTGGATTTCACTTCCAAGTCTCCTTTCAATAACTAGAGTCTATCAGTCAGTGACAACCTTGGCTCAGTATCACTACTCAGATGTGTGATATTAAGTGTTGCTATCAACCTCTAAAGTCTCTCCCACTAAGCTACTCTGGCCTTAGATGGACTAAAGAGACAATACAAAGATCAGAGACACAATGACACTAGCACCAGCAAACCAAGAGACTGAGAGAGAGAGAGAGGAGAGAGAGAGGATCAAAAGACAAAAAAAGTGAAAGGAAGAAAGTGAAAAAAAAGAAAGAGTCAACAGAAACAGAGGCAAGGAAACAGATAACAGAAAAAGAAGAAAGAGAGATGACAGATGAAAGAAAGCTAGAAAGTTTTTGACAAAGAAAAATATTTGGTGTCTTGCTGGTTGTCTGACACAGTGAGCTCACACTAATTTATAGCTTGCTGGTTGTTGAAGACAGTGAGCTCAGGGTAATGCTGTCTCACAGAGTAGCACCTCCAATCTCACTGTTGTTGACAGTGTACTGCTAGTGCTGGTCACACTTCTCTCTCAATTATATTTTCTGAGGGGGGAAAATCTCTCTTTTATTGACAAAAAGGTGGGTCTTATATAGACAAAAATGAATGGCTATGCTACCTTTTTCATGCATTTGTGGGGTGCTGACCTTCCTTAAATATTGAATATCATCATGAATTGATTTGTAATATGCTCACAGTGTGAGAAGAAGTCATGTGAAATGTTGATGGCTATGCAGGTACTCGAGGTCAGGTGACTATTAGTGACTATTCTAGGTAAAATGTCAATTATGTACTTGTGGAGCCTATGTTGCATGTTTGCAGAAATTGCACCAGGTAAACAGTGTGAGTTTCATGAGTTTTCCATAGGGCAACCTTACATAATTAAATTTCTGAGGTCACCTGACCTTTGTGGAAATCCTTTGGCATAGTTTTCAGAACCAAACATATGTGAAGACATTCATGAAAAATGAATTAGAAATAATAAGAAAAGAAAAAAAAAACAATGTAAACAACTGAACTCATTCAGATTTGGATTGTGCACTGATTTCTGAGTAGAAGGGAAAACAAGCCTAGTATTCTTGCAGCTATGCTAGTGCTTGGTCAGCCATGCACCAGACCAGTTTGGTGCAGGTCAACGGCCCACTTGTGATTAACCTATCTGGTCCCCTCGCATTTTCAGTAAACTTATAATGCATTATGACATTTTTTAAATAATGGGATATGTCTTATCTAAACTGTATCCAAGCTACAAAATCTATGATTGTGACATTCCACTTGCAATTACCTGTTTGGCCATCATCACATTTCTGGTGAATTTATAATATACTGTAACATTAAACAGTGAGATATGTCTTATCTAGATTGCATTGAAGCTGCAAAAATACAATTGTGACAGCCCACTTGTGATTATTCCTTCACATTTTCAGTAAAATTTCTACATATGTAAGGAGAGAGCTATTTCAAACCTGTGTGACTGCCATGTGCATGTGTTGCTTGATGCCTGTTATAACTGGGGTAGGTCGCGACACAACTACTCAAAAGAGAGTATACAGTCATTCAAGTATCACCATTACAAAAGAGCAAGGGTTCAGCTGTATGAGGCTTAGCTAAGTCAAGTACAGGTTCAAGGTAGACAATGAAGACAGTCAAGTACTGGGAGGACTAGACTGGCTGAGTTAAATACTTTCAGCAATGACAAAGATAGTCTGTGGAGTGACAGCAACACAGAACTAGCTGAGTTGGAGCAAGGGTTTGGCTTCAGACTAAGACTTAGGTGTGCTAAGCTTAGACATGATCAAGACGACTAGAGTTGAGAGGCTCTAGCAAAGGAAGCTCCAGGTAAAATCCAGTAAGATTAAAGTGAGGAATAAGAGACAAGTACACTGTGCTTAAATAGAGTAGCTATGCACGCACAGACCAAGACTGCCTAAAGAGGCATGGGAAACAGAATGTGAGAGAGTAAGTGCATATCCTAAAGAGGAAGGCATCTATAGTACAGACATGTTGAGATGTATGGTATATAAGGTAAGTGATGACATAAGTGAAGACATAGTGTAGAAGAGAAGAAAATGAATAGGGGCATACAAGATTGTAACATTACCTCCATTTTATTGTCTAAAGTCACCGACTTTAGTCAGACTGGTTGGCATAGTAGATGGGATTGTCCAAGTAATCGAAGGCAGCTGGATCATCTTCATCATCACTGCCAGTTCTCCTCATCATATATGCAGCTTTTTCTGCACCTTGAGCTCTAATATCGTTGTGCATCTTTTTATCAACCACGGGGATGAAAGTGTGGATGGTGTCAAGGTGGTGTTCCCACTTATGGAGGGCATTGTAGAAGCCTTCATCACAATACATAAGGCTGAATGGTGGGCTGCTGTGAAACTGAGGGCAGTATAGGGTAAGATGACCAGGTTGAAAGTTTTCACAGATTCTGCACTTGTAATGCAGGCACATGGCCTGGCGATGACTGTAGTCATGACAGAAGTGGCACTTCATATTCTCATCATGATTGGAGGTTGATTGGCATAAAGGGGAAGGGATGAGGACTGGTCGAGGGCTAGCAGAGCATGCTCTTGCTTTGCCTGAAGCCACACCACAACAGCATTTTCTGGTTCTGGAAGGTTGGTCATTGGGGAGAGATCCCTGAAAAGGAGGGGGCAATGCAGGGGAATCCCCTTCTGCAACTGCAACTAATTCTTCTGCAGAGGAGGGGGTGGTAGGACCAAGTGTTTCAACAGGCACCTGTCCAGTAGCAGATGGGTTGGTGAGAGTGGCAGGGTTTATAGTTGCATGTACTCCAAGAATGTCGGTAACTACCCTCACCACAATGATATCTTCATGTGCTTCAGTGAAGGCGGTGTAGAGTTCAGCGGGGTGTTCCTCCATGTTACGAACTGGGATAGTTCTGAACACGACTGCTGCAAACGAGTGGCTTCAAGAGTCGTGGGTTCGTTGCACTAGCTGGGCGAAGACCTAGCACAGGTCAAGATAAACAGCAAAGACAGTCAAGTGTCTGAGAGGACTGGACTGGCTGAGCTGAATATGTTCTGCAATGATGAAGATAGCTCCAAGTATAAGATACACAGAACTAGCTGAGTTGAGGCAAGTCAGTTCGCTTTAGACTAAGACTTAGGTGTGCTAAGCTTAGATACAATCTTAGACGACTAAGGATTGGGGGTCCTTAGTGAAGGAGGAATCCAGGTAAAACCCAGTAAGATTAGAATAGGGAAATACAGTATATCCTAGAGCATTTATATACTAAAGTAGAAAAGAACTTTAGGGCAGGCTCGTCAGATATACACAGGGCTGCATATCCGAAGAAGGGAGGCAGTTGGAGTACAATGTATTGAATGTATGATGTTATAGGGAGTCAGAATGAGTCATAGACAGAGCCGAGTCAGGATGAGTCACATATGAACATACAGTCAAGTGACCATGAATGAAAGTAATATACAAGGAAATGATGAAGTAAGCAAGAAGGGAAAGAAGATATGAGTAAGATAGAGGAAAATGATAGGGGCATACAGTGATTGTAACATTACCCCCATTTTACAGACAAAGTCACCGACTTTAGTCGTCTTGATTGTGATAGTAAATGGGATCATTGGAGAAGTCAAAGTTATCGTTGTCGTCATTGTCTCTGCCAATACAGCGCATCATGTATGCAACTTCTTCCGCACCTCTGCATCTAAGCTTATCTCTCCACTTCTCATCAACCTGTGGGATGGCATCATGGACGGAGTCAAGGTACACTTCCCAAATGCAAAGTGCTTTGTAGAACCCGTTGTTCTTGTACATAAGAGTGAATGGTGGGGTTCCATGAAACCGAGGGCAGTACAGTGTAAGGTGCCCTGGCTGGAAATTCTCACAGATACAACATTTGTATTGTGGACAGGTGGACTGATGATGACCATATTCATGACAGAATTGGCACTTCGTATTCTCATCATGGTTGGAATGAGACTGACAGAGTGGGGAAGGGACAGGAAGTGGTTTAGGGCTAGCAGATTGCGCTCTTCCTTTGCCAGATACCATGCCGCGATGATGCTTTTGGTTTCTAGATGATCAATCATCTGGCAGGGGTCCCTGAAAAGGGGGTGGTGATGATGGTGCATTGCATTCTTCAGCAGCGGCAATTAATTCATTAGGTGAAGATGGGGAGGTACAACCAAGGGTCTCGACAAGGACTTGTCCTGAGGCAGAGGGGTCAGTGAGAGTTGTGGTGGGTAAGTCCTTATGAATATCAAACACGTCCATGTTGACCCTTGCTGCAATTATTTCTTCGTGCATTTCTGAGAACACAGTGTAAAGTGCTGCAGGGTGTTCTTCAGTGCATATGAAGTTGGTCTCCTCAAGGATATGAGTGGTGGAAGCGAGTTCCTCTTCCGAGGGGATAGTCATTGGTGGATGAATCTTTAGCAACATAAGTTGCATGGCAAGAGTGGCATTGCTAACCCAATCTGGGTGTGTCTTTCTGGCATAAGAGGGAAGGGAAGTTGTAGCTATTCTTTCTAGCGCCTTTTGCGCACTTGGGTGCCCTGCCACACAAAGGTGAAGGTCTTTTACGATAAAGGTGGACACCTCCTTGACACTAGATAATAAGCCATGAATGGCATCAACATGAGGATAAGGTGTTGAATAGGAAGTGGTAAGTGATGTATGCATTCGCTCAGTGTGGTGCAGAGAGGGAGGGCATGCAATGCCTGCTCGATGTTCAGATATGATGTGGATAACTTCTTCAACATCACTTTTAAAAGTATCAGGAAGCAACAACATGCCATAGTGTTGAATGCATCTCTCGATGTGGTAAAGGTGTTGCTGGACATGATTATCTTTAATGTTGGCAGCAAGTCTTCCCAAGAGGGAGGCAGTGTGGATGAGGTTGATGATGAGTTGGGGGACATGGTTATGGGTTCTGTGGAGTCGGTTGTCGATTTAAATGGCATGCCCTTTGCAGAGGAGGGCAGAGATGATGAGGGAGGTGTTCTGGATGTTGGTGATGACATTGTGATAGTTTTCTTGGCTGGGGTCTTCGAGATCAGTGATGGCATACTGATGAGTCAAAGGTACTGGAGTGATGAACGAGGGACGGCCATCAAGGGTGATGTCAGAGTCAGAAGTGTTGGCAGTGTAGGAAGCAGAAGACATAATCAAGTGGTCTACTAGGTGCTGGGATGTCTGGGGCGGATGGGGACATCAGAGGGCATGTCGTGTCTTATATGCCTTTAGAATTCAAGCGGAGTTTTGGAGATTGTCTTCTGGGATCCATTCGTTGTCTGCTGATGAATATCCCTTCCAGGATACTAAGTACTGTTGGTGCTTGCCAGTTCCTTTGTGTGTGAGAATCGCGTCAACTTCATATTCTTCTTCTTCTTCTATGACATCAGGGGGTGGTTTGAGGACATTTGGACCATGCATGTCAGTTTTGCTATAGGACGATGAAACAGAAGTGTGGAACACAGGATGAATCTTCCATTGCTTCGGTAATCAGAGTTTGAATGTAATCAGGGACAGAACTTCTTCGATCGGGAATGGTCCATATCTTTTTGGCACGATTTTCCGAGATGGTACCTTTAGATGAAGGTTCTCTGCAGAAAGCCAAACCTTATTGCCTATCTTCCATGGGGTGTATTTCTTCCCATTGGAGCATTCTGCCATCTTCTGCATCACTAGGTTGTGACAAGTGATCACCTCTTCCCTTATCTTCTGCAGAGAGCATACTCGTTCTTCTGCTGATGGTACTGTAGAGTTGGGGATGATGTGAGGGAGAGCATGGGGTTCACAGCACATCATGAGGAAGAAAGGAGAGGTGTTTTGGGCATCATGTTTTTGGTGGTTATGGATGAATTCAGTGATAGGGAGGTGTTCTACCCATTCATCAGGATTATTCCAGCAGTAGATGTGAAGATATGTTTCAAGTTTTTGATTTAGTCTTTCAGTCTGTCCGTCTGTCTGAGGGTGGTAAGCAGTGGATGGGGTGGTTCAGTAATCAAGAAGTTGGGCGAGTTCTTTTGAAAATCGGGATAGGAATTGTGGACTGCGGTCTGAGATAACTTTGTTGTGGAGGCCAAAGCGGCAGTAGACATGTTTCAAAAATAACTTTGCTACTCCTTCAGAGGTGATTGATTTCAAACAGGGGATGAGAATTACCCCCTTCATAAGCCCATGGTCTACCATGACCATGACACTATCAAAACTGTTGCTAACAGGGAGGTTGGTGATAAGGTCGACAGAGAGCTGAGAGAACAGGTGAGTAGCAGATGAGGGAATGCAGAGGCAGTCGAATGGGGTGAGTATCCACCTTCATTTGCTGGCAAAGGGTGCAACCCTCAACATATTTGTGTATATAGGCCCCCATAGAGGGCCACCAAGCTTCACGCTTGATGAGTTCTTCAGTCTTAAAATGACCGGGATGCCCCACGGAGGGATGATCATGATGGCGGGAGAGGATGGCAGCTCGGTGAGCGAGTGGAATGTAAGCACAGTTGTGGAAGTAAAGGATGCCATGGTCAATCTTGCAGTCTGAGAGAGCGGATTTCATCAGGGGAAGGCAAACACCATCTAGGGCATCTGATGCTGTTTTGAAAAGTGGATCATCAAGAGGGTCAGAAGAACCCAGTACATCAAGTAAATCTGTGTCAATGAGTCGGACAAAAAGGGAATCAGGAAGAAGAACAGTATCTTCATTATCATGACCGCCAGTATCATGATCAGGGTGATGGGAAAGGGCATCAGGGGCAGCCAGTTTGGCACTGGTGATGTGATGGAGTTCGATATTGAAAGTGGAGAGGATAAGTTGCCAGCAGGCCTGGCATTGGGTGAGTTTCTGTGCTGTTCTAAAATACAGCAGGTTCTTGTGGTCAGTAAAAATGATAACAGGATGGGGACTCCCTTTGAGGTAGTGACACCATTTGGTAAGGGCACAGATGATGGCAAGCAATTCCCTGTCAAAGATTTGATAGTTGTGTTCTGCAGGGTTAAGGGATTGCAAAAGGTAGGCACAGGGGTGGTAAACCCTGTTCTCATCAGCTTGAAGTAAAACCGCCCCTGTCGCAACAAGGGATGCATCAGTGGCAACCACAAATTGCTGGAGTGGATCTGGATTGTGAAGTACTGGTTGTTGGGTAAACTTCATCTTCAGGATGTCGAAAGTATCCTGACATTCGGGTGTCCAATCAAAATTGATGTTCTTCTTCATCAAATCAATAAGGGGTCGAGCAATATCAGAGTAGTGAGAGATAAAGGTTCAGTAGAAGCTGCAGAAACCAAGGAAGGAGCGGATGTCCTTGACAGTCTGTGGAATTGGCCATTCAGCGATACCCTTGGTTTTAGTGGTATCCATGATGACTTCTCCCGGGTGGATGATCATTCTGAGGTATTCAACTTCCATTGCATCAAAAGTACATTTCTCTGGCTTTAGAAAGAGTTGCTCCTGTCATATTCATTCTAGGACCCGACATGTACGCTTCTGGTGTTCTTTGAGAGTCTTGGAAAAGATCAGGATGTCATCCATATAGATAACCATCCATCCTTCGTTTATTTCTTGCTGGAATGTCTGGTTCATATAGGCCTGGAATGTGGTGGGAGAATTGCACAAGCTGAAGAACATTATGTTAGGTTCATAAAGGCCAAATTCAGTGGTGAATGCGGCTTTCCAGCAGTCGTCAGGGTGGATGCGGATGTTATTATAGCCAGATCAGATATCCATTTTGGTGAAGAATCGGGCATCATGAAGTCAAGCTATTAACGTGGCAGGGAGGGGGAGCGGATATGTGTTTTTTATCATCCAATCATTGATGTACCAATAGTCTTGGCATGGACACAACTCTCCACTCTTCTTTCCTACAAAGAAGGATCCACTAGCTTGGGGCGATTTGGACTCTGAGATGAACCCTTTTGCAATGTTTTTGTCGATAAAGGTTTTGACTGCTTCTCTTTCTTTTCCAGATAAGGGGTAGACTTTTGACATATGTGGAATGAATCCAGGTTTCTTTTCTATTCAGTGGTCAATACCGGGTCATTCTGGTGGGAGTTTATTAAGCCCTTCTTTCATAAAGATATCCCAGAAATTGTGAAGGTATGAAGGAATGAGCTCTTCGAAAATTTTCTTCTTCTTCTCCTTCTCCTCCATCGCAAACTCTTGAGCTTTGTTACTGAATTTTGTGCTTTCCTCAAAAGATGGTGGTGCAAGGGACACTTGGGAGTAGTTTGGGAGCTGCTCAAGTCTTGAAGTACCATTGCGAGTGAGTGGGGTATCCATGGAGACTTCTTCAATGATCCTCATCTGTAGACCTTCTACTGTTACGAACTGGGATAGTTCTGAACACGACTGCTGCACACAAGCAGTATCTAGAGTCATGGTTCGTAGTACTAGCCAGACGAAGGCCTAGCACAGTTCAAGGTAAACAACGAAGTCAGTTAAGTCTGAGAGAGGACTAGACTGGCTGAGTCAAATACATTCTACAACGACAAAGGTAGGTCCAAGTATTAGGTACACGGAACTAGCTGAGTCGAGGCACGTAAGTTCACTTTAGACTAAGACTTAGGTGTGCTAAGCTTAGATATGATCTTAGATGACTAAGGATTGGGGGTCCTTAGCAAAGGAAGAATCCAGGTAAAACCCAGTAAGATTAGAATGAGGAAATACAGTATATCTACAAGTGTTTATATACTGAAGTAAAGAGGACTTTAGGGCAGGCTCATTGAGTACATATGAGTTGCGTAACCAAAGAGGGAAGGTGTTAAGACTGTACTCAATATGTAAGAGATCCGAAGGGCTTTGGCCTCAGTTTGTGCACTGTGCCCCTTTCCCGAGTACTGCCCTTTATTACAGAGGAGTAACCTTCATCCAAGGGTCTGGATGTGCTTGCGTAGCGGATCCGAAGGTATCGAATATGGCATGTCCAGTGTATATCCAAAATGTATGGGTGGAAGGAGTACGTCCAGAGCGTATCCAGAGCGTAAGGATGAATTTGAGGTATAAGGCTAGTAGCGGACAAGGTCCATACTAGAAACTAATGGATATGGACTACCGGAGGTAGAGTCAGAAACGTAGACTATAGGAATCAATCCTAAGTCTCAGAAGATACTTAGAGTTGGGAACAGATTGGTTTGGATGAACGGAATGAGCAGAATCTAAGATGATATTCGAACTAAGGTTCTCTAGAGTTTTACATGTAGTTTATATACTGTAGGTAGATAGTACGGACAATCAGTGAATCCAGGACCAGAGGGCTATGCACAAAGTATAATGGAAGTCTATTAGCAAATGCGCAGTGGATCAGCAAATGCGAGTCGGATATGAAGCACAGGTAACGGATCAGTAAGCAGGACAGGAATATACACAGCTGGGACACCGGTACAGGTAGATCACCGAAAGGGGATAGAAGCAAGTATGCAGTGGACTTAGAACACACGAAGTTGTAGCACATCGGATGAGTGATCCAGATCAGATCTGTGGTCCAGATAGAAGCAGGATCGATCTGATCAGATCAGATCAGATCAGATCTTGGATCAGATGTATGGAATATGACAGTATCCCCCCTTTAGGGCCGAACCCCTGAGGCATAAGAAGTGTCGATCCGGATCAGATGAAATTAATGTGAGACGATGGAGAAGTTTGATGGTTGACATGCTGAGTCTGTAATCTGACAGATATACGGATGTCAGACGTCTGAAGTGATTCCTAACCCCCACTTTTCTATATCTCAAAGAATCACTGCTTTTATCATGTCTGGAGAAGGATCCCATATCCCTGACTCTGCTGCAGACCTTGTAGCAGACTTGGAGAAGAAATTGGCGGCTGCCAAAGCTGCAACCGAAGCTGACAAGGAACGGAAACGCAAGGAGGAGGAGGAACGGAAGTGTCAGGAGGATCTGCAGAAGATAGAGGAGGCCGAGAAGCGGAGGGCAGCAGCAGAGGAAAAAAGACGGAAGGAAATAGCAGCAGAGACAGTGAGTTTCGGATGTTTGTTCTGTTTCCCTTCCTAACTTCCAGAAGTCTCATGCTTTGTCTTCGGACAACAATGGATCCTGTGCATGTTGCACTGGGAAGAGTTGAATCTGTCTGTGGATGGATGCGGATAGGAATGCCCTGGTGAGTCTATAGAGCTGTTTCGGATCCGAGCTAATGGACTCTCGGATAGATCAAGTCTTGTAATCCATGTCGTAGGGACAAGGGCACTTGTCCTGGAAGGCCTGGATCCATCAAGGTTCCAAGGGCCAAGGGCAAGAAGAGACAGCGCGCTGTCAGATCCCCATCTCTGAGGGGCAAGGGTAAGAGATGTCAGAGGAGTCCAAGTCTGGATCCTTCGGAAGTTGTGGAGGATGATGGACAATCCTTGTTGACGGCCATTAACAACATCCTGGCTGGGTTGGCTTGGACCAATTCTCTCCTAGAGCGCAGCATCCTGGCAGCGGAAGGAAGTAGGACTGCAATGGACCGGATGGGCGCCAGACTGGAGGTGTTCCTCTGACAACAAAGGGAGTTTCAGGCCTTGCTGTTTGGGGAGCTTCAGTTGGGGCTTTGGATCCCATCAGATGAGGTTTGGATGATGTCGGATGTGGAGGAGGAAGATGAGGAGATGAATAAGGGTTCCGGAAGTGAGGAGGACGGATCCGGAGGGGCGGATGAGTCTATGGAAATGTAGATTTTTCTAGTCCTGTGGCCTTTTCCGATACTTGTACTTGTATTTCATATATCATCCATGTACTTCAGAGTTGAATAGGACCAGGTTTGTCCGGATATGCAGAGTGGAAGTCGGATATGAGTTCGGATGCATTTCCGAGCTCAGTAGCAAGTAACCATGAAGTCTCTTCATCCGTCCCTTCGTATCCGGACCATCAGACGAGGTACAGAAGTTGACAATGGCATCTACGACAATCAAGTCTAGAGTTCAGGATCTTGGATATCTCGTATTCTGGTTCTCCGTCAACCTGGACTGGAGGAGGAGGAGGTTGAATGCAATTGGGGATGGTGTTTGGAATTGCTGGCTCTAGTTGGGAGACATGGAATACAGGATGTACAGAATGCATGGAATCCAGAAGTCGGAGGGCGAAGGAATGTGTAGATATAATTTCAAACAGTCCTAAATTCTTTTCCAAAAGCTTCTTCGATGGGTGAGTGGAATGGAAGTACTTGGCTTTAACGAAGACTTGTTCTCCAACCCGGAAGTCCGGAGCAGGTTGTCTTTTAGCGTCTGCAGGTCCTTGATAGCATTTCTGTGCTTTGGACATTTCTTCTCGGAGGAACTGGTGAAGTTTGTTAAGGTCCAGGGCATATTCCTGGGCACGGATGGAGGATAGATCACGCTCTGGATGGATGGAAATATTCGGATGGTAACCCTTATTGGCAAAGAAGGGTGATACCTCAGTAGTAGCACTTGGAGCATTGTTGTATGCAAACTCTGCTAGGGGTAACAGCTCGGACCAGTTGTCCTGTTGATAGTTGCAATAGATCCGAAGG
>MU172940.1:267441-341792 GCA_016695475.1 Suillus decipiens | reverse complement strand
GGATAGAAGCAAGTATGCAGTAGACTTAGAACACAAGAAGTTGTAGCGCATCGGATGAGTGATCTGGATCGGATCTGTGGTCCGGATAGAAGCAGAATCGATTGGATCTGATTGGATCTTGGATTGGATGTATGGAATATGACAGAAGGCAACTAAAGTACAACATGTTGAATGTATGACATCATGAACTGGAATGGAGTCATGTATGAACATACGGTCAAGTGACCATGGGCAAAAGTAATATACAAGGGAATGATGAGGTAAGCATAAGGGATAAAGATTGTAAGAGAGAAACAAAAGAAATAGGGGGTGTACAATGATTGTAACATCTACATCATATTCCACTAAATTCTCCCTCTTTTAATTCATAAGTAGCGATGTTATGGACTTTGGGTTCTGTCCACACATCCTGCATTGTATTGAAGAAGGGTTCATCTTCATCGTCATCAGGGGAAGGAGTCAATGCAGGTGGAGGCTCTTCTGGTGCAAGGAATGATTTGCCATGTAGAAATTCCTCCTCAGTAACCTTTCTTTCTAGAAAATCCAACCATACCTTCTTTTCGGTTCATTTGTCACCAGGTGGTTCATCCACCTTCCTGATGCATTCTCTCTGCTCTGCAGGTGGTCGTTGTTCAGTTGGGATGGGTGGTGGTCGAGGGGATGATTCCCTTTCATTTCATCTCTTCTTGGGTTTTGGAGCAGGGGATATCAGGCATCGAGGAAGGGTTTCACTGGGAAGAGTAGGTCGGGTAATCATAGGTAAAGGTAGCTTTACTTGTGGAGAGATGGATGGCAATGGAGTAACGACAGGTGTCAATGTAGGAGAAGGTTCATTGGAAGGAGGATCTGTTAGTGCAAGGTTGGTAGTGACGTGTACCAAAGATCCGCTGGTTGGTCATGAAAGTTTTGAATTCTTCCATTTCGGAGTAGGATGGTTAAACAGAAGGGGAAGCTTTGCCTTCTTCCTGTCGTTGTTGACATCTATTTCAATAAGATCCAACTTCCTGGTGCGTCACAATGTCACCATTTCAGCTGTCCAGTCAATGACCAGGTTCATGGCACACAGCCAGGGGATACCAAGGAGAATCTGGTCCCTTCATCTGAGATGGGTGATATTAAATTTCCCATACATCATTCATTCATCTATTTTGACAACGAGTAAGCAGTAGTGTGTAATTGGGCCTCCTTTTACATAGGAGCCATTGGCGGTAGTAACCTTGAATGGTTTACTGAGTTTCCTTTGTGAGATGTTGTGGAGTTTCACAAATTCTTCAGAGATGGCAGTTCTGGCAGCTCCAGAATCAATGATGGCGGTGGTTTCGATGGATTTCAGACAAGTACACGAAATGAGGGTAATAGGAATGCAAAGTTCCTTTCATTCACCTACAGCATGTACAAGTCATAATAGTACAGATGGAGAAACATATGTCAACTTATTTCTCCAAATTAAAAATCCTGAGCCAACCGTCTAACAGTTTCTTCATCATCACTTTCAATCTCTTCGATCTTTGACCCAGACCCTGAAGCTTCAGTCTCGGTCTGGCATACAGGAGTGGATCTCTCCTTCTTCTTGGGGCAACCATTGGCATGGTGCCCAGGCTGCTTACAATTGAAGCATTTGCCCTTCTTCATCAGGTCAACCTTCTCGGCATGAGTAAGGCGATCAACTTCCATTGTGTTCAGATCATGGGAAGATGAGTATTGGGAACTTCTGTACTTCTGAGACTTCTTTTGTGGTGTATGACAGTTATGAATGGACTGGAGGCAGTGATAAGAGTTGTTGATATTGACACAGGTTTCGATAACTTTATCGAGAGTTTTGGAAATGTCTCTGGTGTTGAATAATTGGGTGAGAATACCCAAGTTAAGCCTGTCTTGGAAGAACTGAATCTTCATGACTTCATTGGTGATTCCTGCTTGTTCAGCAAGGAGGACAAAGTCAGCCGTATATGTCTGCAGGTCTTTGCTTCCCTGCTTTAAGTTGCAGAGTTTTGTGATTGCCGATCTGGCTGGATCAAGGGGTGCAAACACTTGATTGAAGCTCTTTAGAAATGCATCAAGTTTACCATAGTTGTGGGGTGATTGTGCATGAGCTTCTTCCAGGAAGTGTTCTTTTCACAATCTAGCATTTCCCTTCTCCATAAAAGAGCAGATGTAGATAATCTTCTGCTGATCTGTCATGTACAGCTTCTCATTGATATCCATGTACACATGGCATGATAGTCGAAAGGATTTCAAGGTGCTGCAATCTCCATCAAAGATGGTGGGAGTACCAATCTTGAATTCATGTTCTTTTGCAGACATTCTGGGCAAATAGCAATGTAGTGGGAATGTAAATCTTCATGCCTAAATGCACTGTCTTGCTGTCCGCTAAGGCTTTTACTGATCAGATTGGTGGGTGGGGGCTGAAGACTAGATAGTCAATGGTATTGAATTGATTCTAATCTTTTGTTACGAACTGGGATAGTTCTGAACACAACTGCCACAAATGAGTGGCTTCAAGAGTCATGGGTTCGTTGCACTAGCCAGGTGAAGACCTAGCGCAGGTCAAGGTAAACAGCAAAGACAGTCAAGTGTCTGAGAGGACTGGACTGGCTGAGCTGAATACATTCTGCAACGACGAAGATAGCTCCAAGTATAAGATACACGGAACTAGCTGAGTCGAGGCAAGTAAGTTCACTTTAGACTAAGACTTAGGTGTGCTAAGCTTAGATATGATCTTAGACGACTAAGGATTGGGGGTCCTTAGTGAAGGAGGAATCCAGGTAAAACCCAGTAAGATTAGAATAGGGAAATACAGTATATCCTAGAGCATTTATATACTAAAGTAGAAGAGAACTTTAGGGCAGGCTCGTCAGATATACACAGGGCTGCATATCCAAAGAAGGGAGGCAGTTGGAGTACAACGTGTTGAATGTATGATGTTATAGGGAGTCAGAATGAGTCATAGGCAGAGCCGAGTCAGGATGAGTCACATATGAACATACAGTCAAGTGACCATGAATGAAAGTAATATACAAGGAAATGATGAAGTAAGCAAGAAGGGAAAGAAGATATGAGTAAGATAGAGGAAAATGATAGGGGTGTACAGTGATTGTAACACTCTGTGATAATGGAGTTTGTTTCAGCAATGGCAGCGATGGTAGAGGTAAGCTCTTCTTGGTCAGGGATGACCATTGGAGGATGAATCCACAGCATTCCTAGCTGTGCGGCCAAGGTGGCATCTCTAACCCACTCAGGGTGAGTTTTCTCAGTGTATGACAGCAGGGCATCAGTGGCAAGCCTTTCTCATATGGCTTGTGCTTCAGGGTTATCAGTGACACACAGGTGAAGATTTTTTACAAGGAAGGTCGTGGCTTCCTCAATACTAGATAGTAAGCCAACAATGGCATTGACATGAGGATAAGGGTTTGAATAGGAGGTGGTAAGAGAAGTATGTGTTGGCGGAATTCTGTGTGGAGATGGTGGGTGAGCAATGCCTGCTCAGCATTTGGAAATAATGTGAATAACTTCTTCAACATGGCTTTTAAAAGTATCAGGCAAAAACAGCACACCGTAATTCTGGATGCATCTCTCCATGTGATAGAGGCACTGCTTGATATTGTTAAGACCATACTCAATATGCAAGAGATCCAAAAGGCTTTGGCCTCAGTTCGTGCACTGTGCCCCTTTCCTGAGTACTGCCCTTTATTTCAGAGGAGTAACCTTCGTCCGAGGGTCTGGATGTGCTTGTGTAGTGGATCCAAAGGTCCGGAGGTATCAGATACAGCACGTCCAGTGTATATCCGAAACGTATGGGTGGAAGGAGTATGTCTGGAGGGTATCTGGAGCATAAGGATGAATGCGAGGTATAAGGCTAGTAGTGGACGAGGTCTGTACTAGAAACTAATGGATATGGACTACCCGAGGTAGAGTCGGAAATGTAGACTATAGGAATCAATCCTCAGTCTTGGAAGATACTTAGAGTTGGGAACGGATTGGTTCGGATGAATGGAATGAGCAGAATCTAAGATGATATTCGAACTAAGGTTCTCTAGAGTTGTACATGTAGTTTATACACTGTAGGTAGATAGTACGGACAATCAGTGAATCCAGGACCGGAGGGCTATGCACAAAGTATAATGGAAGTCTATTAGTAAATGTGCAGTGGATCAGCAAATGCGAGTCGGATATGAAGCACAGGTAACAGATCAGTAAGCAGGACAGGAATATACACAGCCGGGACACCGGTACAGGTAGATCACCGAAAGGGGATAGAAGCAAGTATGCAGTAGACTTAGAACACAAGAAGTTGTAGCGCATCGGATGAGTGATCTGGATCGGATCTGTGGTCCGGATAGAAGCAGGATCGATTGGATCTGATTGGATCTGATTGGATCTTGGATCGGATGTATGGAATATGACAGATATGATTATCTTTAACATCAGCAGCAATTCTTCCCAGGAGGGCAGTGGTTCAGATGATGTTGATGATGAACTGGGGACATGATTGTGCTGTCTTTGGAGGAGGTTGTCAATTTTGATGGCATGCCCTTCACAAAGGAGAGTGGACAAGATCAGAGAAGTGTTCTGAATGTCAGAGACAAGGTTATGGTAGTTCTCTTGCATGGGGTCTTCTAGGTCAATGAGAATAGCTTGAAAAGATAGTGGGATAGGCATGATATAAGTGGTAGGCATTGGCTGTGGTGGGGGAGAGTCTGCAAATTGTTGTAGGGTGGAAAGCAAATGAGGATGGTTAAAGGGCATGTTGCTTCTTATAAGCCATCAGGATTTGAGTGGAATTTTGGAGATTCTCTTCTGGGAGCCACTCATTATCTGCTGATGAATACCCTTTCCAAGACACAAGGTAATGGTGTCGTTTACCAGTTCCTTTATGCAATAGAATTGCTTCCACTTTGTATTCTTCTTCTTCTTTGATGACATCTGGGGGAGGTTCAAGGAAGTTTGGTCCATGTACGTCTGTTTTGCTATAGGTCAATAGAATAAAAGCATGGAACACAGGGTGAATCTTCCACTGCAGTGGTAGTCAGAGCTTAAATGTGATAGGTGATAGGACTTCTTGTATTTCAAATGGTCTGTATCATTTCAGTGTGAGCTTCTGGGATGAAAGCTTTAATCAAAGGTTTGCTGCGTGGACAAATTCTGCAATAGGAAGGTGTTCAACCCACTCTTCCAGGTTATTCAGGCAATAGATCCAGAGGTACATTTCAAGTTCTTGGTTTAATTGTTTGGTCTGGACATTGGTCTGGGGGTGATAGGTGGTAGATGGTGCAATAGTGTAGTCAAGGAGTCATGCAAGTTCTTTAGAGAAAAAAGATAGGAACTGCAGTCCATGATCTGAAATGACTTTGTCATGGAGGCTGAAGCATCAGTATATGTGTTTCAGAAAAAGTTTGGCTACACCTTTAGAGGAGATGGTTTTCTGACAGGGGATGAGGATTACCCCCTTTGTAAGGCCATGGTCCACCACAACCATGATACTATCAAAGCTGTTGCTAATGGGAAGGTTGGTGATGAGGTTGACAGAGAGTTAGGAGAAGGGCTGCATAGCAGAGGACAGAATAGGGGTCAAGGGGGGCCAGACCAAGTGAGTGTCTGCCTTCATTTGCTGACAAAGGGTGCAACCCTCAACATATTTATGGATATTGTTAAGACCATACTCAAAAGGTAAGAGATCTGAAGGGCTTTGGCCTCAGTTTGTACACTGTGCCCCTTATTTCAGAGGAGTGATATACATCTGAAGATCCAGAAGTGTTCACATAATGGATCCAAAGGTCCAAAGGTCCAAAGGTATCAGATATGATGCGTCCAAAGGGTATCCAGAATGTGCAGATGAAAATCATACATCTGAAGGGTATCTGGAATGTGTTGACAAGGTCCAAACTAGAAACTAATGGATATGGACTACCAAAGGTAGAGTTGGAAGTGTAGACTTTAGAAATCAATCCTAAGTCTCAGAAGATACTAGAACTAGAAGAGACTCAAGTTCAGAGGAATGGAATGAGCAGAATCTAAGATGATATTCGAACTAAGGTTCTATAGAATTGTACATGCAGTTTATATACTGTAAGTAGCTAGTACAAATAATCAGTGAGTCTGGGACCAGAGGGCTTGTTACAGTCGCTGTACGCCCCTCTATTCTTTTCTCTTTTGCTTATGCTCGCCTCTCTTATGCTTACCTCATCATATCCTTTGTATATCACTTTCGCCCACGGTCACTTGACCATATGTTCATACATGACTCATTCTCACTTAATTCCTTTTCAATACATTCAACATGTTGTACGATAACTGCCTTCCTTATTGGTTATGCAGCCCATTCGTATCTAGTGAAGCCCACCCTAAAGTCCTTTCGTACTTTAGTATATAAACGCTCGTAGATATGTTGTATTTCCTCATTCTAATCTTACTGGGTTTTACCTGGACTCTTCCTTTGCTAAGGACTCCCAATCCTTAGTCATCTAAGATTGTATCTAAGCTTAGCACACCTAAGTCTTAGTCTAAAGCGAGCTTACGAACCTCGATGCAGCTAGTTCCATGTACCTTATACTCGGACCTATCTTTGTCATTGACCTTGAACTGTGCTAGACTTTTGCCTGGCTAGTACTATGAAACCATGACTCTTGATACTGCTTGTTTGCGGCAGTCGTGTTCAGAACTATCCCAGTTCATAACAAAAGATTAGAATCCTTTCGAACCATCGACTATCTAGTCTTTGGCCCCCACCCATCGATCACTCCGATCAGAAAGCCCTAGCGGACAGCACGACAGCACATTTAGGCAAGAAGGATTACACTCCTGTTTGACATTGCTATTTGCCCAGAATGTCTTCGAAAGAACATGAATTCAAGATTGGTATGCCTACCATCTTTGATGGAGAATGAACTGTTTCGAAATCATTCCTCCTATCATGCCATGCCTATATGGACATCAATGAGAAGTTGTACACCACCGATCAGCAGAAGATCATCTTTATCTGCTTCTTTATGGAGAAGGGAAATGCTTGCCTATGGAAAGAACATTTTCTTGAAGAAGCCCATTTGAAATCACCTCATGTATATGGCAAGCTCGAGGACTTTCTCAAAAGCTTCAACAAAGTGTTTGCACCCCTTGACCCAGCCCAATTGGCAATCACCAAACTTCGCAACCTGAAACAGGGTAACAAAGATCTGCAAACATATGCCGCTGACTTCATTCTTCTTATGAATCAAGCGGGAATCACCGACAAGTTAACTAAGATCCAGTTTTTCCAAGACGGTCTCAACATGGGAATTCTCACCCATCTCTTCAACACCGGAGATGTCATGGATACTCTTGACGAAGTCATTACCACTTGCATCAACATTGATAACTCTTATCACCACTTGCAATCCATCCAAAACTGACACACACCCCAGAAGAAGTCACAGAAGTATGGAAACTCCTGTTACTCCTCCTCCCGTGATCCAAATGCGATGGAAGTTGATCGCCTTACTCAAGCCGAGAAGGTCGATCTGATAAAGAAGGGCAAATGCTTCAATTGTAAGCAGCCCAGGCACTGTGCGAATAGTTGCCCGAAGAAGAAGGAGTGATCCACTCCTGTACGACAGACCGAAACTGAAGTTTCAGGGTCTGGGTTGAAGATTGAAGAAGTAGAAAGCGATAACGAAGAAACCGTTAGGCGGTTGGCCCAGGATTTTTGATTTAGAGAAATAAATCGATGTATGTTTCTCCATCTGTACTATTATGACTTGTACATGCTGTAGGTGAACGAAAGGAACTTTGCATTCCTATTACCCTTATCTTGTGCACTCGTCTGAAATCTGTCAAAACCACTGCTGTCATTGATTCTGGCACTGCCAGAACCTTCATCTCTGAAGAATTTGTGAAACTTCATAATATCTCATGAAGAAGACTCAGTAAACCATTCAAGGTTACTACTGCCGATGGCTCCTATGTAAAAGGAGGCCCAATTACGCACTATTGCCTACTCATTGTCAAAATAGACGAACGAACAATGTATGGGAAGTTCAACATTACCCATCTGGGATGAAGGGACCAAATTCTTCTTGGTATCCCCTGGCTACGCGCCATGAACCCGGTCATTGACTGGGCAGCTGAAACAGTGACATTACCACACACTAAGAAGTCAGATCTTATTGAAATAAATGTCGATACCAATAGAAAGAAGGCGAAACTTCCCCTTCTATTCAAACATCCCATTCCAAAATGGAAACACTCGAAACTTCCACGATCGACTCCCTCACCATTACCTGTAGCCATCTCGACCTCATCACATCCTCCTACTGTCGAACCCCCCTCTATGCCCGAACCTATTGCTACCTCTCCAACCGCTCCACAAGTAAAACTACCCTCACCAATGATCACTTGACCAACTCTCCCTAGCAAAACCCTTCCTCACCGACCCATCTCCCCTATCTCTAAACCCGAGAAAAGATGCAATGAGAGAGAACCATCACCGAGACCTGCACCTACTCCGAAAGAGCAGCGATCACCAGAGGACCAATGGGAGCATGTTAGAAAAGCAGAAGAACTACCTCATGAGGTATGGGTTGAAAAGAAGGTATGCCTGGACTTCAAAGAAGGATGAGCAACAGAAGAAGATCTCCTATGCGGTAAACCGTTTCTCACCCCAGACGATCCGTCACCTATCAAAGAAGCACCACCAGCATTAATCCCTTCCCCTGATGACGACGAACCATTCTTTGATACTATGCAGGATGTATGGACCAAACCGGAAGTCCAAAATATCACTACCTATGACTTAAAGGAGGGGGAGTTTCTGGTGGAATACAATATTGAAGGGTTACAAATGAGGATCATTGAAGAAGTTTCTATGGATACTCCTCTCATGTGCGATGGTACCTCCTGACTAGAGCAACTCCCAAACTATTCCCAAGTCTCACTCGCTCTGCCATCCTTCGAAGAGACGACCAATTTTAGTAATAAAGCTCAAGAATTCACTACAGATGAGAAGGAGAAGAGGAAGAAGAGCTTCAAGGAGCTCATTCCCTCCTACCTTCATGATTTCCAGGATATCTTTATGAAGGAGGGGCTTAACAAACTCCCTCCAGAACGACCCGGTATCGATCATCGAATTGAAACCAAACCCAGATTCATTCCCCATACATCGAAAATTTACCCTCTGTCCGGAAAAGAAAGAGAAGCCATCAAAACCTTCATTGATGAAAACGTCACTAAAGGATTCATCTCTGAATCAAAATCACCCCAAGCCAGTGGATTCTTCTTTGTGGGAAAGAAAAGCGGAGAGTTATGCCCTTGCCAAGATTACCACTACATCAACGACTGGATGATCAAGAATGTGTATCCACTTCCCCTTCCTGCCACCTTGATAGCCTGACTTCATGATGCCCAGTTCTTTACCAAAATGGATATTCGCTCTGGATACAACAATATTCGCATTCACCCCAACGACCACTGGAAAGCCACTTTCACAACTGAATTTGGTTTATATGAACCAAACATAATGTTCTTCAGCTTGTGTAATTCCCCTGCCACATTCCAAGCCTACATGAACCAAACATTCCAGCAAGAAATCAATGAAGGATGGATGGTGATCTACATGGACGATATCCTGATCTTCTCGAAGACCTTAAAAGAACATCAGGAACATACACGTTGGGTGCTCGAGCGTATATGAACAGAAAGACTCTTCCTAAAACCGGAAAAATGTACGTTCGATGCTGAAGAAGTCAAATACCTCAGAATGATTATATGACCTGGAGAAGTTGCCATGGATACCACCAAAACCAAGGGTATTGCTGATTGGCCAATCCCATGCACTGTCAAAGACGTCTGATCCTTCCTCGGATTCTGTAACTTCTATCATACCTTCATCTCCCATTATTCCGATATAGCTCGACCTCTTATCGATCTCACGAAGAAAAACGCTAGTTTTGACTGGACGCCTGAGTGTCAAGACACTTTTACCATATGTTACGACTGGGATGGGCTCGTTGAACGATGGTTCAAAAGAGAACAGCGGTCGATAATGGGGTCAACGCTTTATGTACAAAAGTATGATGTTGTCAGACGACTGAGACAGGTTCGTGCTTGAAGCAAGACGAAACTGGCTAAGTCAAATATAATTGTGTTTGGCTAAGACTTAGGAGTGCTAAGACTTAGAAAGACAACTTCACAAATGACGACTAGAGTTGAGAGGCTCTAGCAAAGGATGTTCCAGGTAAAACCCAGTAAGATTCAAGTGAGGAATCTACAAGTACAGGACGGCCTTTAAATACTAAAGTACATAGGGACTTTAGGGCAGGCTTGGGATAGATATAAATGGTGGATAACCGTGTATGGTATACAACAACGTGAGTCAGTGGAAGATGATAGAACATCGTGGAAGGTAGGAGTCATCATCAATAGAATGCGACAGAATGAGATGGAACATAGTATGAATGTACAGTCAAGTGACTGTGGGAGAAGTATCAAGGTCATGTGACCGTGTAGTAGTACAGCCGATAAGGCAATAGTGACATAAGCAAGAAAGAAATGAATAAGGGCATACAGCGACTGTAACACCATATTGAAAATGAAGTTTACCCAACAACCGGTACTTTGAAACCCTGATCCACTTCGACAATTTGCAGTTGCTACTGATGCATCCCTTGTAGCAACAGGGGCAGTCTTACTCCAGACAGACGAAAATGGGGTTTATCACCCCTTTGCCTACCTTTCACAATCTCTTAACCCCGCCGAACGTAACTATCAAATCTTCGATAGAGAATTGCTTGCAGTTATCCACACTCTTACAGAATGGTGTCATTATCTTCAAGGGAATCCTCATCCCGTCATCATTTTCACCGACCATAAAAATCTACTGTACTTTAGGACAGTGCAGAAACTGACTTGCTGACAGGCTTGCTGGCAACTCATCCTTTCCACTTTCGATATTGAACTTCACCACGTTGCTGGTACTAAGCTAGCCATCCTGGATGCCCTCTCCCATCACCCTGATCATGATACTAGGGGTCATGATAATCAAGATACAGTTCTTCTTCCTGATTCCATTTTTGTCTGACTCCTCGATGCAGATCTACTTGATGTACTGAGCTCTTCTGACCCTCTTGATGATCCACTTTTCAAAATGGCGTCAGAGGCCTTAGATGGCGTCTGCCTTCCCCCTATGAAATCTGCTCTATCTGATTGGAAGATTGATAATGGTATCCTTTACTTCTGCGATCGCACTTATATTCCCCCTGCTCATCGTGCAACCCTCCTTGCTCGCCATCATGATCACCCCTCCGCCAGCCATCCAGGTCATTTCAAGACTGAAGAACTCGTTAAGCGTGAAGCTTGATGGCCCTCGATGGGGGTCTACATTCGAAAATACATTGAGGGCTGCACCCTTTGTCAGAAAATGAAAGCGGATACTCACCCTGTTCGACCTCCACTTATCCCTATTCCCTCCTCCACTACCCACCCATTCTCCCAAATCTCGGTTGATCTTATTACCGACCTGCCCATCAGTCACGGATTTGATAGCATTATGGTCGTGGTCGACCATGGGCTTATGAAGGGGGTAATTCTCATCCCCTGTTTGAAAACCATTACTTCTGAAGGTGTAGCAAAGTTATTTTTAAAACACGTCTACCGCCATTTCGGTCTTCATGATAAAGTCATTTCGGACCATGGTCCTCAGTTCTTATCCAGATTTTCCAAAGAACTCTCCCAACTCCTTGACTACCAAATTGCACCATCTACCGCTTATCACCCACAGACCAATGGCCAGACAGAAAGGCTCAATCAAGAGCTTGAAACATACCTTCGAATCTACTGCTGGAATAATCCTGATGAATGGGTAGAACATATCCCTATCGCTGAATTCGTCCACAATCATCGAAAGCATGACACTCGAAACGCCTCTCCATTCTTCCTCATGATGGGATACGAACCACGTGCCATTCCATCAGCAGAGGAATGAGTATGCTCTCTGCAGAAAATCAGGGAAGAGGCCATCACATGCCATAATCTAGCAATGCAGAAGATGGCAGAGCGCTCTCACAGGAGGAAATATACTCTGTGGAAGATTGGTGATAAGGTGTGGCTATCAGCAGAAAATCTCTGATTAAAACTGCCATCTCGGAAACTCACACTGAAGAGATACGGGCCATTCCCTATTGAAGAAGTCCTATCACCCATCACATTCAAACTCCGATTACTGAAACAATGGAAAATTCATCCCATGTTCCATGCCTCTGTCTTATCATCCTATAGTGAAACTGACGTACACAGACCGAACTTCTTAGAACCACCCCCTGATGTCATCGAAGAAGAAGAAGCATATGAAGTTGATGCAATTCTCGCGCATAAAGGAGCCAGTAAACACTGACAATATTTGGTATCCTGGAAAGGATATTCGTCAGCAGATAACAAATGGATCCCAGAAGACAATCTCCGAAACTCCGCTCAAATCTTAAAGGCTTATAAAATGCGACATGCCTTATAACATCATTCAACCATCGAACTCTCATTCCTCAGCAAAGCATTTTACTATGTCTTCTACCACATCTAACACCTCCACTTCTGCCGAAATCTCCTTCAACTGTCCATTCTTTATCACTCCTGTCTCTCTGACTTGCCAGTATGCCATTGTGGATCTTGAAGATCCCACCCAAGAAAACTACCATAATGTCGTCAATGATATCCAGAATACTTCTCTTATCATCTTGGCCCTCCTCTGCGAGGGACATGCCATCGAACTTGACAACAAGCTCCACAGAACGCACAACCATGTCCCTCAGCTCGTTGTTAACCTCATCCGCACTGCCTCTCTCCTGGGCAGAATCACTGCCGACATTAAGGATAATCATATCCAGCAGCGCCTCCACCACATCGAAAGATGCATTCAACATTATGGCATACTGTTACTCCCTGATGATTTTAAGAGCAATGTTGAGGAAGTTATTCACATTATATCTGAATGTCGAGCGGGTGTTGCTTGCCCTCCCTCTCTGCACCGCACTGAGCAAACGCATACATCACTTACCACTTCTTATCCAACACCTCATCCTCATGTTGACACCATTACTGGCTTATTATCTACTATCAAGGAGGCCTCCACCTTCATTGTAAAAGATCTTCATCTCCGAATGGCAGGGCATCCTTCTACCCAAGAGATGTTAGAGAAGCTAGCAACTACTGCTCTTCCGTCATATGCCAAGAAGACTCACCCTGATTGGGTCCACGACACTACTTTAGCAGCACAACTCACATTATTAAAAATATGTCCTCCTATGACTATCTCCTCAGAAGAAGAACTTGCATCCACTACCCATATTCTTGAAGAGACCAACTTCGTCTGCACTGAAGAACATCCCACGGCATTATACACTGCATTCACCAACACTCATGAAGAAATAATCGCCGCCAGGACAGTTGCAGACGTATTTGAAGTTCATAAGGATCTCCCCACCGCTACTCTTACCGACCCAGCTGCATTAGGACATGTTCTGGTAGAAACGTTCGGCCATACCTCCCCATCCTCACCTAACGAATTGATCGCCACCACCGAATCTCATACTGTATCACCCCCTTTTCAGGGACCCCTTCCCAATGACCAACCTTCTCAATACAGAAAATATTATCACGGTGTGGCATCAGGCAAGGATAGAGTGAGATTTTATGCTTACCTCATCATATCCTTTGTATATCACTTTCGCCCATGGTCACTTGACTGTACATTCATACATGACTCATTCTCACTTAATTCCTTGTTGATACATTCAACATGTTGTACGATAACTGCCTTCCTTATTGGTTATGCAGCCCATTTGTATCTAGCGAAGCCCACCCTAAAGTCCTTTTGTACTTTAGTATATAAACACTTGTAGATATGTTGTATTTCCTCATTCTAATCTTACTGGGTTTTACCTGGATTCTTCCTTTGCTAAGGACTCCCAATCCTTAGTCGTCTAAGATTGTATCTAAGCTTAGCACACCTAAGTCTTAGTCTACAGCTGTTATGAACTGGGATAGTTCTGAACACAACTGCTGCAAACAAGCAGTATTGAGAGTCATGGTTTCATAGTTCTAGCCGGGCAAAGGTCTAGCACAGTTCAAGGTCAATGACAAAGATAGGTCCAAGTATAAGGTACACGGAACTAGCTGTGTCGAGGTTCATAAGCTCGCTTTAGACTAAGACTTAGGTGTGCTAAGCTTAGATACAATCTTAGATGACTAAGGATTGGGGGTCCTTAGTGAAGGAAGAATCCAGGTAAAACCCAGTAAGATTAGAATGAGGAAATACAATGTATCTATGAGCATTTATATACTAAAGTATGAAAGGACTTTAGGGTGGGCTTCGCTAGATACGAATGGGCTGCATAACCAATAAGGAAGGCAGTTATCATACAACATGTTGAACGTATCGAAAAGGAATTAAGTAAGAATGAGTCAAGTATGAACGTATGGTCAAGTGACTGTGGGTGAAAGTGATATACAAGGGATATGATGAGGTAAGCATAAGAGAGGCGAGCATAAGTGAAAGAGAAAAGAATAGAGGGGCATACAGTGACTGTAACAAAAGCAAGCTTATGAACCTCAACGCAGCTAGTTCCGTGTACCTTATACTTGGACCTATCTTTGTCGTTGACCTTGAACTGTGCTAGACCTTTGCCCAGCTAGTACTACGAAACCACAACTCTCGATACTGCTTGTTTGCGGCAGTCGTGTTCAGAACTATCCCAGTTCGTAACAGGGCTATGCACAAAGTATAATGGAAGTCTATTAGTAAATACACAGCAGATCAGTAAATGCAAGTTGGATATGAAGCACAGGTAATGGATCAGTAAGCAGGACAGGAATATACACAGCTAGGGTACCAGTATGTCATATTCCATACATCCAATCCAAGATCAGATCAGATCGATCCTGCTTCTATCCGGACCACAGATCTGATCCGGATCACTCATCCGATGCGCCCCAGCTTCTTGTGTTCTAAGTCCACTGCATGCTTGCTTCTATCCCCTTTCGGTAATCTACCTGTACCGGTGTCCCGGCTGTGTATATTCCTGTCCTGCTTACAAATCCATTACCTGTGCTTCATATCTGACTCGCGTTTGCTGATCAGCTGCACATTTACTAATAGACTTCCATTATACTTTGTGCATAGCCCTCTGGTCCCAGATTCACTGATTGTCCGTACTATCTACCTACAGTATATAAACTAAATGTACAACTCTAGAGAACCTTAGTTCGAATATCGTCTTAGATTCTGCTCATTCCGTTCATCCGAACTCAATCTGCTTCCAACTCCAAGTATCTTCTGAGACTTAGGATTGATTCCTATAGTCTATGTTTCCGACTCTACCTCTGGTAGTCTATATCCACTAGTTTCTAGTATGGACCTCATCCGCTACTAGCCTTATACCTCGAATCCATCCATATGCTTCAGATACCCTCCAGACGTATCCTTTCCACCCATACGTTTCGGATATACACCAGACGTGCTATATCCGATACCTTCAGACCTTCAGATCCGCTACGCAAGCACATCTGGACCCTCGGATGAAGGTTACTCCTCTGAAGTAAAGGGTAGTACTTGGGAAAGGGGCACAGTGCACAAACTGAGGCCAAAGCCCTTCGGATCTCCTACCTATTGAGTATGGTCTTAACAGTATATTTGAACTCACACCTTTCCGAGTACAATCTCCGTAACCACCTATATCATGCCTCCACACAAAACTCAGAACTCCCTCTGAGTAGCCGGACTTGGTCTGATCCAACAAAACCCCACACCCATCGTCCAAACATTTACCAGTTTCTCTAAGTGCTGTGCAAGCATGAGCGACATAGGACAAAGCATCTCAGCTCGTCTCGCCAGACCAGATCCAGTTACACCAACCCCAAACATGGATAACCTAGACACTGATCCACGCCCAACCATCCATTTCGACAATGAGTTGCACGATGATCCACCAGACAACAGAGATGAGGATCCAGATGTTGGGTACCCAGACAATGAAGAAGACGATGACCATCTTAGCCCCCAAGACCGGGTCTTAGCCCAACTATCCGTCGCCATCAACCATCTCGCTCGCAGTAGCCGTCGTAACAACACCTCGGATGATAGCAAAGTCAAAATCTGGGAACCAGATACCTTCAATGGATCCGAGCCTCACAAGCTCCGAGCATTCTTTGTCCAGTGTGAGCTCAACTTTCAAAGCAAGCCTAACGTTTTCCGTTCCAGACACGCTAAAGTCAATTTCGCCCAATCCTATCTCAAGGGAATGGCTCTCGAGTGGTTTGAACCAGATCTCCTTTTGGACGAGAATAGTATCCATCCAGATTGGATGGATGACTACTCCAAGTTCATGCTCGAGCTCCAAACCAACTTCGGACCTCATGATCCATCTGGAGATGCAGAAATGCAGTTAGAGCAACTTCATATGCGTGACAGACAGCACATCAACAAGTATGTTGTAGAATTCCAATGACTTGCATCCCAAGTATGAGAATGGGGAGATGGAGCTCTATGATGACAATTCTATAATGGTCTTCTGGCCCAAATCAAAGACAAGATCAGTCGCATGGGCAAACCCACCACCCTCTCAGAATTCAAAACCCTCGCCCAGACCATCGATGCCCATTACTGGGAACATAAGGGGGAAGTCACCTGGGAAAACAGATCAACCCATTCCAACCCTCCTAGACAGTCGGTATCCGACCGAACGAATGCTAACTTGTCTGGATCCAAAATGACTAGATCTGCGAAATCCAATCCTGCAGCCTCTCCCACTCCTAAGGTTCTGGACCTCCCTAATGGGATTGGAGCCGATGGGAAGTTAACCACCGAGGAGCATCAGAGAAGGTTTGACAAAAGACTCTGTATGTTCTGTGGCGGACCCAGTCATACTGCCCAGAACTGCACCAAGTCAACCTCACGTGCAGCTAAAGGTTGTGCTACAATACTTGCCCCGGAAGCGGATCCAGAAGCCTCGGATGAGGCAAAAAATTAGTCTGCGACCCTATAGATGTCATTACAGACCACAAGAATCTCAAGTATTTTTCCACCACCAAACTCCTCTCTTGCCATCAGGCTCGCTGGTCAGAATTCCTCCATCAGTTCAATCTCATCATCCGTTTCTGTCCTGGAAAACTCGGAGCCAAACTGGATTCTCTGACAAGACATTGGGACATCTACCCCAAAGAGGGGGATAAGGACTACACTCAAGTTAATCCTCATAATTTCTGCTTAGTATTCACTTCTGAACAGTTAGCTTCATCCCTATAAGCTACAACCTGTCATATTCCATACATCCGATCCAAGATCCAATCAGATCCGATCAATCCTGCTTCTATCTGGACCACAGATCCGATCCGGATCACTCATCCGATGTGCCCCAGCTTCTTGTGTTCTAAGTCCACTGCATACTTGCTTCTATCCCCTTTCAGTGATCTACCTGTACCGGTGTCCCAGCTGTGTATATTTCTGTCCTGCTTACTGATCCATTACCTGTGCTTCATACCCAACTCATGTTTGCTGATCCGCTGCACATTTACTAATAGACTTCCATTATACTTTGTGCATAGCCCTCCAGTTCTGGACTCACTGATTATCCATACTATCTACCTACAGTATATAAACTGCATGTACAACTCTAGAGAACCTTAGTTCGAATATCATCTTAGATTCTGCTCATTCTGTTCATCTGAACTCAATCCTCTTCTAGCTCTAAGTACCTTCCAAGACTTAGGATTGATTCCTACAGTCTACACTTCCGACTCTACCTTCAGTAGTCTATATCCATTAGTTTCTAGTATGGACCTTGTCCACTACTAGCCTTATACCTTGAATCCATCTGTGCACTCCAGATACCCTTTGGACGTACTCTCTCCATCCATACATTTTGGATATCCTTTGGATGTATCATATCCAATACCTTTGGACCCTCAGATCCGCTATGCAAGCACTTCCAGATCCTCAGATGTATATTACTCTTCTGAAATAAAGGGTAGTACTCGGGAAAGGGGCACAGTGTACAAACTGAGGCCAAAGCCCTTCAGATCTCTTAACTATTGAGTACAGTCTTAACAATGCCATGAGTTCCTACAGGTCAAGTTTGTTGTCTGTGTACAAAGCTCACATCGACTCAGAAAGCAGAAAGATGCAGCCAGCAAGAAGCTTTAGCCAGTGCCATTGATACTGCCCAGTCTTCTTATGCAGAAGAAGCAGCCCACATCACCAAGACACATGGCTGGTTAATTTTGTGTTTCACTGCTTTTCAATTTGACTAATGTTTTCAATGTAGTTCTCTCAAATGGACTCACATGCTCTGCCAGCAATGAAGTGTTAATTCCTGGAATGCCTTTGTTAGGGCAAAGCTGAATGAAGCAAATGAAGGTATGTTGTCTATTCATTTCTTTGAGTGATGTGTGTTTCTCATACTTAGACTAAGATCATGAACAAGGTGACCACATCAAACTCACTAGATTTATTGCCAAGAACAAGGACAAGCTCACTCTCACACATGCTCTACTGTCTTCTGCTGAGAAACAAGGCTACAACACCCAAGTCCTTGAAGCACACAAGAAGAAGAATCAAGTGGCACAAGCTAATCCTAAGGCTATTCTACATGACACCAATGCAACTTTTGCTTCTATGGACTGCAAGGCATGTATTCTATCATTTTTTTCATTTAAAATCTAACTCTTTCTTTATCATCTCACAGTGGATGGCTTTCTGTGCTCATACTGGCACAGAGGGATTGTATGTTGCCATCCACAGCAACATCGAAGACCTTTCAGAGCCAAAGATGTTCTTTACTGAGAAGGCCGAGAAATTTGTTAGAGAAGTCCTTGATGTAGAGCCACGTCACCTTGGTTTGAAGCTGGAGTCTTACATTATCAGTGGCCTTCATAAGCATTATCACATTTTTTTTGTTTCATGCTGAACTAAATGTCTCACAGATGTGCATGCAGTGTCTCACCGTCAACATCTGTTAAACAAGCTTGTTAGTAGCTGTTGCACATTTATTCAGGAAGGTCTTAGTATGTGATTTTCATTTCAGACATCTTACTATTTATTAAAGCTGGACTTTAGATTCAATTGCCCTCGAGAAGAACATTGGACACAGGGTGAATATGAACTACACTAACTACAAGTGCAATATTGTCGAGCACTATGGTGTAGCCCTAGTCAACTGGCCTCTATCTGGCCCTGTCTGCAATCCAAGTAAAGCTGGAGGAAGAGCTGAGCTCATCAAGTTATCAGATGCTCTTGAATTAAACACCTGTCACTGGGTCATACTCACAGATGAGGAGTGTGTGGCAAGGATGAAAGAAAATCGCATCTGCCAAGCTCAAGGAAAGCTCATCTATGTTGCAAGGAAGTGAAAGGGGGCTGCTGCCTCAAAGTACAAGAGCTCCGATGTTGTTGGACCAACTTTGGAGGAGGACTCAGAGGATAGTGACACAAGCAGCAGTGACACCAGCAGTACTGACTAGTAGAGTATATAAGGCCATCATTGCCTTGCATCTTGACTCTTTGTAGATAGTTCAATAGTATTATAATAATGAATACATATATGACAAAAAAACGCACCTTGAAACAATGAGAATTGAGCTAAATATTGAGCTCGTCATGCAAGACGATGAGCTCGATGGTGTAGCGGACGTGGGAAACAGCGGAGAGGCTACGTGACACTAATGGCGGCAAGTTCCGAGGGTACATAAATAGATACTACGCTAAATATATCATATATACATTTTATTATAAATAACATATAATCCCTTCACCCAAGGTAACTGCTGAGTGCTGCGAGATTCACTGAAGTACCGCAGCACAGATTCTCGCCCCTGGTTAGTAACAAACATCCAATTGCATCAGTGTTACTAATATGTAACATTTATAGTGACACACAGGTGCTGGGAGGAGTGTGGGAAATGTTAGATAACCAAAATGGCTATGTTTTGGGTGTAGTGGCAAATTTCCCACAGTCTAAAAAATGTGGTGGTGGGATGTATCAAAGATGAATAGAAGTGATGCACCAAAGTAATGATGCATCGCTAGTGATTCACCATATATTAGCAGGCCTGGGATTGTAGTGTGAATGTGTTACAATCGTTGTCACCGTTCACTTCTCCCACAGTCACCGTTCACTTCTCCCACAGTCACTTGACTTCACCGTTCACTTCTCCCACAGTCACTTGACTGTACGTTCTATTCTGTTCTTCGTTGTTCTGTAACATTCTCTGGACTTCTATGCCACGTCATCATTCTATGACGTTCTCCATGACTCATACATTCTTGTACATTCTACTGTGTTCCATTGACTCGTATCGACTCATAGACCTGCCCTAAAGCTACCTACGTACTTTAGTATTTAAAGGCCTCCTTGTACTAGTAGATACTTCACTTTAATCTTACTGGGTTTTACCTGGAACATCCTTCGCTAGAGCTTCTCAACTCTAGTCGTCTTTGCGAAGCTAGTTTCTAAGTCTTAACACTCTTAAGTCTTAGCCTGAACCTAGTTATATTCGACTCAGCCAGTTTCGTACTGCCACCTGTACGAAACTATCTGTGTCGTCTGACAACGTCGTAGTCTTTTCTACATAAAGCATTGATACGTTAACGACCGCTGTTCTCTTTTGAACCGTCGTTCAACGAGCCCATCCCAGTCGTAACAAAAGATTAAAGTCTTTTCGCACGTCACACATCCGTGACGCCACATCATCACAGAACTCCCGACACCACCGATAATCAGCCAGAACCGTCACGAAACGGGACCTGATTCTGCCACGACGCAGCCCAGACCAAAGCTAGACAACACGTACTAGTATCGCCGATACCGAAGACAATATGTCCGGATCAACAGCAGTAAAGATAACCACACCCGAACTCAAAGCAGGACTACCCGTACAATTCGACGGAAGTCCCTCAGATGCTAAGAGATGGTTATACTCAGTGAAAACCTACCTTACCCTTAACGACACCTACTATGACACCGACCAGAAGAAGATAGCCACCGCCCTCGCATATATGCAGGAAGGGACGGCTGGGGCTTGGGCGATGAACTTCTACGCCAAGATCTGGGAAGGAGGAGAAGCATGGGGAAAGTGGGACGACTTCGAGAAGACCTTTAAGGCATCATTCTTCACCGCCGACGCAAAGGTCAATGCTATGACTAAGATAGGGCGCATCAAGCACACCGGTAGCCTCACGGACTACATTGCGGAGTTCCGCACCCTTATGGCCGAATCGGCCCTCAAAGAGAGTACCGCTCTCATTTACTTCTTTGAGCAGGGGTTAAAGCCCGGTCTCCAGCGCGCCATCTGTCAGATGGAAACCGTCCCCGTAACTATCGAAACATACATCTCCGCTGCGATCATCCAGAACTCCAATTGGGAGCGCTACTCTGCAGTAAGGAAAGGAGAAGGGAACAGGAAGAAGAAGAATGGAAACAAGTACGTTCCCAACTCCAGAAGATCTGACCCCAACGCCATGGAAGTAGATTGCCTTACCGATGCGGATCGCCGCGAGTATATGAAGAAGGGCCAGTGTTTCAACTGTGCTCAGACGGGTCATCGCGCCAATAGATGCCCGAAGAAGAAGGTCCCTGTTAGGAAGCAGGAGATCGAAGAAGGAGATACCGATATGGAAGTTGAAGAAGCCAGAAGACTTGCTGAGGATTTTTGATTTGGGAAGCTAGTTCGTCGACGATAAGCTTCCCCATTAGGCCATTACGACTTGTACGCAAAGTAGGAGAAAGAAAGGAAATGCGCATCCCGATTACCCTCTACTCCCGAGTCCATAAAGACCCAGTCGACACCACAGCAGTCGTTGATTCCGGAGCAGCCGGAACATTTATCTCCGACCAATTCATCCGCGATCATCGCATAAAGACTCATCCGTTGAAGAAACCCTTCACCGTCACCACAGCCGATGGTAGTTACTCGAAAGGGGGACTCATTTCCCGATACTGCATGCTCCATGTCAAGATAGATGAGCGTGTGATGTTCGGAAAATTCAACATCACGAGATTAGGACGACGAGACCAGATCCTCCTCGGTATTCCTTGGCTGAAAGCCATGAACCCCACCATCGATTGGGCGGCGGAAACTGTCAAACTCCCAGCGACCGAACGATCGGCAGAAGTCGAAAGAAGCATCGACAATGCCAGGAAGGGTAATAAGCTTAAACCCTTCTTTCGCTGCGACCCCGCGCCCAAATGGGCCCAATCCAGATTGAGAAAGGCTGACCCAGTAGCGGGACCCCCCTTGAAGGGCGTAGAAGAACCACAGCCTATGACGATCGATGAAATGCCGAAGGGAACATCCTTACCGCCGCACGAAGAAGTACAGAGGCCCGTATCACCGATGGAAGAAGACGTAAAACCCGAGCCGCCGAAACCAAGGGTCGTCTTACCACCAAGACCAATATCGCCTATAGTAAGACCGAAGAAGAGGGTGACGGAGCTAGAAGAATCATTCCGTCCGAAGCCTGCTGTCAAAGAACAGAGGCCCATTGACGAACAGAAGAAGAACAAAAGGAAGGCGGAGCTAGGAGAATCATTCCGCCCTGGACCCCCTGTCAAAGAACAACGACCGATCGAAGAGCAGAAGAAGGGGAAGAGGAAGGCTGAACGAAGCCCCAGTATAGAACGCCAGGACCCGATGCCCCCTCCTTTCGCCTCGATCGAGGAAATCCCCGATGAAGAAGCAATGCTGGTACCACCATTATTACCCACGGAAGAAGACGACCCCCCACCAAACTTTGATATGAAAGATGACGTTTGGATGGACACCCTCGCAGAACCGGTTAGAAATGTTGCCGAATACCCATTGGAAGAAGGAGAATTTTTAGCGGAATATGCAATTAATGGTGAAACGGTCAGGATTATAGAAGACGTCTCTATGGATACTCCCCTTACACGGGACGGCACCTCCTACGCTGAACAACACACACCCCTTAAATTCAGCAGTAAATCTCAGGAGTTTGCCACTGCGGAAAAAGAAGCCAAGAAGAAGAGCTTCGAGGAGCTCGTACCAGCCTATCTGCACGACTTCGCCGATGTATTTGCCAAAGACGGTCTTAACCATTTGCCACCCGAACGACCAGGAACCGATCATCATATTGAGACTAAACCTGGGTACGTCCCCAGGGTCTCAAAGATCTACCCGCTATCACCAAAAGAAAGAGAAGCTGTGAAAACCTTCATAGATGAGAACCTCGCCAAGGGATTCATCTCTGAATCGAAATCCCCTCAAGCGAGCGGATTCTTCTTTGTTGGAAAGAAAAGCGGAGACTTAAGACCTACGCAGGATTATCGGTACATTAACGAATGGACAATCAAGAACGCCTATCCCCTTCCACTACCAACTTCGCTTATCGCCCGACTCCACCAAGCGAAGTACTTTATGAAGATGGATATCAGATCGGGATATAATAATATTCGAATCCATCCTGACGATAGATGGAAGGCGGCCTTCACGACGGAGTTTGGGCTCTATGAGCCGAACGTCATGTTCTTTGGATTATGTAATTCACCGGCAACATTCCAGGCGTATATGAACCGCACATTTCAACAAGAACTGAACGAAGGATGGCTAGTCGTCTACATGGATGACCTTCTTATATTCTCCAATGACTTAGAAGAACACCGGAAGAGAACGCGGCGTATCCTCGACAAGCTAAGGAGAGAAACGTTGTTCTGTAAACCGGAGAAGTGCACCTTCGATGCCGAAGAAGTTGAATATCTCGGCATGACTATTCGCCCAGGCCAGATTACATCAGACGTCGAAAAGGTAGATGGGATTAGAAGATGGGAAGTACCAAAGAACGTTTCCGAAGTCCGCTCATTCCTAGGGTTCTGCAACTTCTATCACTCATTTGTCCCACATTACTCCGATATCACACGGCCCTTGGTAGACTTGACAAAGAAGGACAATAAGTTCGCCTGGACAGCCAGGGAACAAGACGCTTTTGACGCACTAAAACACGCCTTCACTACGAAACCGGTACTACGGAACCCAGACCCTGCAAAACAGTTTGCCATAGCCACCGACGCCTCCCTAGTCGCCACAGGAGGGGTTCTCCTTCAGACAGACGAAAACAGTGTCTATCACCCCTGCGCCTACCTCTCGCAATCCCTGAACCCCGCTGAACGCAATTATCAGATCTTTGATAGAGAACTGCTCGCGGTAATCAGAGCGCTGGCCGAGTGGAGACACTATTTGGAAGGAAACCCGCATCCGATCCTTGTATTCACAGATCACAAGAACCTGCTCTATTTTAACACAGCCCAGAAGTTGACACGTCGTCAGGCCCGATGGCAGATGTTCTTATCCGAATACGATTTGGAATTGCACCATGTGGCAGGAAGCAAACTAGCCGCACCAGACGCACTATCCCGCAGGCCTGATCATGGGACGGGGAAGGACGATAATATTGATCAAGTCCTCCTCCCAGACTCTATGTTCGTACGGTTAATTGATGTCGACCTCGCCGATACTCTCCGCTCCTCCGACCCCCTGGACGACCCCATGTTTAAGGTCGCCTCCGACGCCCTTGATGGTGTATGCCTTCCCCCGATGAAGTCAGCGCTGTCCGATTGGAAGATTGATAACGATATCCTGTACTTCAAGAACCATGCCTACATCCCACCAGCACATCGTCCCGATATCCTCGCGTGGTACCATGATCACCCCACCGCTGGCCACCCCGGCCATTTTAAGACGGAAGAACTCGTCAAACGGGAAGCTTGGTGGCCTGGTATGGCTTCCTTTATTAGGAAGTACGTCGAAGGCTGCGCCTTGTGCCAACAGATGAAGGTGGACACCCACCCGGTCCGACCGCCCCTGACGCCGATCCCCTCCTCCGCGACGCGCCCTTTTGCCCAACTTTCGGTTGACCTCATCACCGACCTCCCCATGTCCGGGGGCTTTGACAGTGTCATGGTCGTGGTAGACCATGGGCTTACGAAGGGGGTAATTATTACTCCATGCAACAAGACGATCACCTCGGAGGGGGTGGCTAAACTATTTCTGAAACACGTTTATCGAAGATTCGGGTTACATGACAAGGTCATATCAGATAGAGGCCCGCAATTCTTATCCAGATTCTCGAAGGAGCTCGCCAGACTCCTAGAATACGACATCGCACCATCCACCGTATACCACCCTCAGACGGATGGTCAAACCGAACGTCTCAACCAGGAATTAGAAACGTACCTCCGGATATACTGCCGGAATAATCCCGATGATTGGGTAGAGCACCTACCAATCGCAGAATTCGTGCACAACCACCGAAAGCATGATGCACGGAACGCATCACCATTCTTCCTGATGATGGGATATGAACCACGCGCCATCCCACACTTAATTCCAGACTCCACCGTCCCGACCGCCGAAGAACGAGTCAGAACTCTGCAGAAGATCCGAGAAGAAGCGATAGCCTGTCATAACCTTGCCATGCAAAAGATGGCTGAACGATCGTACGGACAGAAGTATACCCCGTGGAAGATAGGAGATAAGGTTTGGCTATCAGCAGAGAACTTACGCCTGAAGCTGCCTTCGAAGAAGCTCGCCCCGAAGCGATATGGACCGTTCACGGTCATCGAGGTCCTATCACCCATCACGTTCAAATTAGAACTCCCGAAGCAGTGGAAGATCCACAACACGTTCCATGCTTCTCAGTTATCATCCTATAGCGAAAACAACGTACACAGCCCGAACTTCCTAGAACCTGCCCCCGACGTCATTGAGGAAGAAGAAGAATACGAGGTGGAAGCAATATTGTCTCATAAAGGAAACGGCAAATGCCGAAAATATCTGGTGACGTGGAAGGGATACTCATCAGCTGATAACGAGTGGCTACCGGAAGCTAACCTGGAGAATGCCGAGCGGATCTTGAAAGCGTATAAAAAGCGACACAATTTGTGAAGTGGCCCTTCAACCCAAACCACTATCATCGTTCGTCTACCAGTCGTCTTTTGACCCAATCTATATGCCTTCCGCTGTCTACATCCCATCGACCCCAGCTTCACCCAATGCCTCAACGACGGAAATCACTGAATCATCCATCTCTCAGTTCACCGACACCACCGACGCCCTTGTCACACCAGTCCGTCGCCGTTCACCCCTCGCTCACGATTACGCTCGCCCCATTGCCGTCGTCACCTCCCCCGCCGAAGACTCTACCTGTGACACCAACGCAGAAAGGTTCACTCGCTACATCGATGACCTTGAAGAACACACATTCATTGAAGCCGTGCTCATGTGCAAAGAGTACGCCATCGAAGTCGACAACATCATCATCAGAAGGGACGCCTTTGCTGCCTCCCTCGTCATCCACATCATCAGAAACGCCATCCTCATGGAGCAATGGGCGAGGAGAGTCGCCAAACCGGAAGTTCGCATCAGCCTTATGCACCTGCAGAAACGCATTAGGACTCACGCTCTACGTCTTCTGCCTCGTCATTTTGAAGAAGATCTTAGAGAGGCTATACGGGTTGTTAACGAAAGGTCAACAGGAGTTCTTAGACCACATAGTCCAGATGTGGAAGTCGAACCAAGCCGCGTTGCTCTCGCAGATACCGTTTTCCCTGCAAATCCTCGTTCTACTATTAGCAACCTTGTGGGTCTGCTGGCCACCGTTCAAACAGTCTCCGACACCACTACCGCCATCGTCGCCAGCATCCAAGAATCAGTCGAAACCTCTCGTGAGGCACGAGACGCTGTTAATGATGTAATCAACGTGCTTAGAGATCAGATGCCTCCGACCCCTCCTCCTCGAACCGTGAACCCCATTGACACCATCATTCAAAGTCAGACCACACCCGCTGACTACCACCGATCCCGCGCCCTGTCCCCAGAAGTCGTCAAGACTTGGACGGAGGAACACCCAGCTGGACTATATTCCCCAGCACCAGAATCGCTACGTCTACCACCGGTCGTGGTAACACTCCCAGAATTCGTTCCTGTAGCTATGCTAGGAACTACGTCACCGTCGTCACGTAGCGAGTTGATAGCCGCTGCAGAGAAAGAAGAAGAAGAAGCCCGGCCTGTACCGGAACCCCGTGATAAAGGCAAACGCCCCTTTCGAGCCATCATCCTGCACGACGCGCACCCGATTAAGAAAACTAAAGCAGCGGGAAAGAGACGTCGCTCGCAAAGTCAGGACCCTGCTTATGGTCATGTCGCTGTCGCCCCTCCTCTCCGCGCGTCCACTTCCAACCCCGACGCCAACCGTACCTGCCGTCTTTGCAATGGTGTCGGTCATCGACACAAGAACTGCGAAGAATATCACTGTGTGTATTGCCACACGATCGCCCCCGGACATCTGTCCATTTATTGTCCCATGTTGAAAGGGAAGGATGTCGGCTTCCCTTACAAAGACTTCCGCCACCCCGACTTCTATTCCGCGCTCGCCGCTCTAGAAAGAGAAGAGGACGAGAAGTACGCGCGCCACTGTCAGGAGCAGGACGAAGCACGTGCCATCGAAGATGACTTCGATGAAGATGGCCACTTTGTCTGGTCTGACGATCCCGTCTACTGGGATAACCAGGATAATTGAAGTGAAGGATGGTACCTTCACCCTAAACACGGGGGTAATGTTACAATCGTTGTCACCGTTCACTTCTCCCACAGTCACCGTTCACTTCTCCCACAGTCACTTGACTTCACCGTTCACTTCTCCCACAGTCACTTGACTGTACGTTCTATTCTGTTCTTCGTTGTTCTGTAACATTCTCTGGACTTCTATGCCACGTCATCATTCTATGACGTTCTCCATGACTCATACATTCTTGTACATTCTACTGTGTTCCATTGACTCGTATCGACTCATAGACCTGCCCTAAAGCTACCTACGTACTTTAGTATTTAAAGGCCTCCTTGTACTAGTAGATACTTCACTTTAATCTTACTGGGTTTTACCTGGAACATCCTTCGCTAGAGCTTCTCAACTCTAGTCGTCTTTGCGAAGCTAGTTTCTAAGTCTTAACACTCTTAAGTCTTAGCCTGAACCTAGTTATATTCGACTCAGCCAGTTTCGTACTGCCACCTGTACGAAACTATCTGTGTCGTCTGACAACGTCGTAGTCTTTTCTACATAAAGCATTGATACGTTAACGACCGCTGTTCTCTTTTGAACCGTCGTTCAACGAGCCCATCCCAGTCGTAACAGAATGCATCACTGGTGTGCTACAATCCCAGCACTTTGATGCATTAATATGACAGGAACCTGTGAAATGTTCGCTGATGCTTTATATTTTTCTTGTCACGGGATATCTCTTTAACATTTGAAATCTTACATCTGCTTAGATGATAACCTAAATATTACAGCGGTTTTCATAGTTATGCGGAATCCAACTTTTCTTGGGGCTGGGACCCCAGAACCACGACACCACGTGAACCACTGAATGCGATATGCCTCCCTGGGCTATTTCGTCCAATCTAAAGCCTCGTATTCCTGTTCTTCATCATGTACAAGGACTTTCTATCAGACAAATCTGTGAGGTTCTCGGCACCTGAAAATCCCTTGTATACCAAACTCTACAGCTCTGACAAACTTGCTGATATTACCAACTCAAATTCACACTAGGCTGTTGGCGCAATCTCAATTACGAGGACATCAATTACATCAAGTCCCACTGCTATTTACACAGTTCAGTCTTCCTAGATGAACTTCAGAGTCAGCTGCTCTTATGCAGACATGTGAAGATTTCATTATCCACCTCTTTCGAACTCTACAATGTCTTGGCATTACAAGTAAAAAAGTATCTCAGCATGCCCTAGGGCGAAATGAGGAAAAACGGGCTGCATTCATGAATAGGCTTGCTGAGACTGCCCCTGATCCAGAGATGTTGATGTTTGCAGACGAGCCTGCGAAGGACAAGCACATGCTATATCGACAGTGGGATGCTCAGCACGTGGAATTCATTGTGTTCAATCCAGACCCTTTGTCTGAGAAACACAATGGTCGATTCTTCCTATCGTCATCCATGATATTGTACATGGCTCGGTGACAAGCAAGCGTTTTGTCGAGTTTCTTCGTGAGCTCGTGGTTTGTGAAATCTGCTGCATTACACATTGGCAGTTTGGGAGTTTTGCACTATGCGAGATTTGTTTCAAAATGTGATTGATAAATTTGGCATTCTTACTATACATTTTGACGCAGTGAAAACACAAAATTTGGAAGGGTGGAAAAATCCTGGGTGAAATTTTATATTTCATACACCATTTTGACACATGAAAAGAAAGTAATTTAACCTACAGCAAGATTTGAATCAAAATGTTTGATCATTTTGATTCAAATCTTGCATGGGGTAAAATTTCGGGAAAATCTGAAATAAAAATTTAAAAACACATTTTGCCAGTTTGAAAGGAGTTTTACTTCATGCAAGATTTGAATCAAAATGATCAAACATTTTGATTCAAATCTCACTGTTGATTAAATTACTTTCTTTTCATGTGTCAAAATGGTGTACGAAATGTAGAATTTCACTCATGATTTTCCCACCCTTCCAAATTTTGTATTTTCGCTGCATCAAAATGTATAGTAAGAATGCCAAATTTATCAATCACATTTCGAAACAAATCTTGCATAGTGCAAAACTCCCAAACCACCGATGTGTTATCAACATCAATTGCGTCCTTTTGACTTCGTGGAAAAGATATAGGTTTGACAGAAAAGGCAGGACTCACGGCTTTGATACAGGGTAGATGTACTTGAAGCCATAAATCTTTTTTTCGGTGACCTTATACCATGTGTAGCAAGCGCTGCATGAAGATAGGTGACATAGTCTTCAGCACTCGGCAGTGCTATGGTGAGATTTGCCTCCTTGAGTTTTTCTTCTTCTTCCCAATTGGTTTAATAGGGTTGTGCACCACGAGACTGATCAAGAAAACAGTTTTGAATGATGTATCCTCAGTCTCCGTTGTAGACATGGTGTATCGAGGCAGTGCAGCTATTGTGTCTCACTCATAATCTCTCGGGGTCCTGCCTGGATATTTCCGACCAGCCCAAAAAAAAGTTGGATTCCGCATAATTATGAAAACCGGTGTAAGTATTGCCTTGACATTTTGCACGACATTAAAACCTGTCTTAAATATTTCAAACCCCGTTGTGTATCCCGGAGAACGGGCTCAAATTTGAAAGTTTATTATAGTAATTACAAATTGTGCATGTTCCAATGGTTTCAACAATATATGATTGTTTCACCTGCGAGATCGACTCCAGCGAGGAAGCCGTCACTACTACGGACAAAGTCTCTTCCTAGCACGTGGTGCTTGACATGACCTGTCAGTCGAGTGGAACACCATATCAACCTGATAACGAATCGCACTTTATGAAGATCTAAACGTTCAGACGACATGTACCCGAATGCATCGCGCCCTCGCAATCACCGAGTTGCTCAGCCATATTCTCCGCGAGGTGTACAATGATGACGAGGGACTCGACCTGCGCCGGGGCATCAAGGACATGGCTAGGGTTTCTCAAGTCTGCAAGACTTTCCGAGATCCTGCATTAGATTTCCTTTGGAGAAATCTCGACAGCCTGCTCCCGCTTCTTCAGCTGCTTCCTCTAGAAATTCACGAAGAGCATAGTGATAAGCTTTCAAAGGTCGTTTTATCGGCCCGTCACCAGCCGCCTTCAGTTAACTGATTTTTTCGCAGGTTCTTGGGGATCTGGAGTCTTCAGAACGCCAGCGTTATATTTCAATATCCAGCCGCGTGCGCACTCTATCCTTTTCGGAGTCACGGGAGCCTATCCCTCGCAATTTAATAAACGATATCATCGAGTACAATCTCTTCTTAACTCCTCGCGTAGACGTCCTCCGCTTTCGCGTATCATCGGAGGCTGGCCTCCGTCTTCTCCCAGCCCTGATCACACCCGAATTGACCGATATCTCGCTCTCTTTTGACGAAAATCTATATATTTTCGATCGCCCGCTGGACCTTGACGATCTCATCAAGTCGGTGTACATGACTATTTTTCGGTGTGCGCCCAAGCTTGTACACTTCTCTGCAGTTGATGTACACGAAGCACTGCCGTTGTTGTCGTTTGCTAAGGTCCCAGGTCAAGATCATCTGGATATGAGATGCCTTCAAAGCCTGACACATGCATCATTCTACATAACTGCCGCTTCCTTACCACAAGTCCTCGTCCTAACGTCACAGTTTCACAAGTTGGAGGACCTGACCATTCAGGCTTGCGAGAAACCTTTTGAAGAAATTCCCCGCCTCTCCTCCTACGCGCCAGAGGCATTCAACTCGTTGAGGAACGTCACGCTTGATGGCTCTCCCGATATTATCAGTCGCATATTATTTGCATTCCCAGCCAATCGCGCCATCCAATCCACGATCCTACGGATGCACGGTCTTTGCACCAATGCAGATATTGCAGTAGTACTTTCAGGGGTCGTTGCGGCAGCGTCCAAGGGGTCATTACAGAAGATCATAATAACTTCCGTGCTCTCAAACAACGACCTTGCACACTGGGATGGTGATTCAGGAATCGACACTCGCCAATTCATACTAGACATACATGCCATCGAGCCGGCCTTGCAGTTCCAGAATCTTGATATCTTTTCGGCCTGTCTCGGTCTCCCACTCTATCTCACAGACGAAGACCATCTGCGCATCGCGCAGACATGGCGCTCTGTGCAGCTACTATACCTGTCGTCTATCATCCAGCGTGTTGTGCCAGCCCACAAACCTCCAGCCACCATCGCGTCCCTGGTGCACTATGCACGATATTGTCGCCGCTTAAAAGCGCTTGGGTTGTGCCTCGATGCATCTACAAAAGCCAGCGTCGATGCATGCGCGCAGGCTGTGGACGCCTGCGAGGAGAGCATTTCAGAAGCAAACTTCAGCCTCCCATCTCCCTCGATCCAGATGGTCGAGTTTGGTCCTTCGTGGTTGGAGTGTAACTTTGACCCTGTCCAAATCAATTCTCTAGCCAAGGCGTTCACGAGGCTTTTTTCCAACCTGGCTGCGTGTCGCGCGTGCCGGACGGAGGAGCTTGGAGTGCCGCAGGCTGCGTGGACTTGGGTGAAGGTGCAGACATTGTACGAATACATCCTTTTTGCGGATCAGGGCTGCAACGTCAACACCACACTGAGCGCGTGGAAGTTGAAGCTGTTTTCCGAGGTGTGTCGCGTGTGATTTTCCCGCTGCCAGATATTGAATTGTACCTCCAGTGGACCTCGGAGTATGGACAAGATTATGAAAAGGTGGCCCTGGCGGCGCCTGGTTCATCCTTGGAAGCTGACTTTGATGAGTGCGTCCTCTTTCCATCTACGGACTCACTTCCACGCATTGACCTTTGGTGTTACAGTCATCAGAATGCGGAGGCGTTCAATCAGATCATGTACAAGACCGCAAGAAATGAACTCGCGAAGATATCCAAAGAACGCGAGGTCTTGTGAATAGAGTGTAGGGTGTCGTCATCTACATACCCGTGACAACCGGAGTGGGGTCATTTTAGGAGGACATGAGGATTCACGCCTGGTGACCACTGTATTAGTCATTTCTGGGCCATAGAACAGGATCCCCCTACGATTGTGAGCAGAAGTGAAACACGACCGAGTTATCAGACACTAGCCACATCTGTTCCCCGCGTAGCAAATCTTCTCGAGCTTGAACAACCCGCAATGTTGACTGAGACATCGAAACTTTCTGCTGGCCTCATACAAAAGTTTTGTCAAAGTCGGCATGACCAACGTCGTCTTGAACTACGCCTGCGAAGGCAATGTAACTTCTACTTCAGACACTAAAAAGGAGTCTAATATTATTTACCCTGTAGGGCACATGTGCCAAAATACCACCCCTCAGCACAAAAATATTACCATCCCAAGCTCATAAATACACCATGCCCGAACTCCTACAGCCCCTCTCCATACTTGGCCATCACAGCCCTCAACGACGCCTCGTCTCCAAACCGCGGCTGGAAGCACACGGCAAACCGTTTTGGGTGCGCAATCACGCCATCCACAAAGCCCGATTGGTCGATAGGGTTCTTCGGATCCTCCGTAATCTTGAACGACCACAAGAGGAGCGCAAGGTTGATAAAAATAGAGCGATCCGCTATGTGCCGGCCAGGACAGACTCTGCATGTCGTTCTTCAGCACACACAACGCGATTTATCAGGGAAAAGCATACCTCCGTCCAAAACCGAACGAAGGGAACTTGAGGTCTTCCCGGATTGTGCCATCACTGTTGAGCCATCTCTGGGGATCAAACTCGTCAGGGTTGGGATAGACGCTCGCATCGCGCGAGATAGCCCTGTCAAAGGGTGATCAGCGCATATATTTCGCCTAGAATATACGTCGTTGATTACCAGTGGTTGCCAAAGACGATAGCACCTTCTGGTATGCAAATGTTTTTCTGCTCGACCAGCGATTAGAATTCAGAAATCACACTAAAGTATTAGAAACGTACGTATACAATGTCAGTTTGGGCGCGGTGGGCGAATCCAAGAGTTGTTACGGGCCTCCATCGAAGACACTCCAGCATGAACGCTTCAATCTGAGGGAGGGAACCGTAGTCGTCGAATGTGGGAGCTATGACGATTGATTTTAAGATTCGTTTGCTCAGAAGAGCCCAGGTGTTGACCTACCTCTGTCACGACCAACGACATTATCAAGTTCCTCTTGCACTTTCTCCTGCGCCTTGGGAAAGCATGCAGCAGCCATGACGACAACCATGATCGCAACAGCAGTCGTATCCGAACCGGCACCAAAGAGCGAACCGGTTAGATAGGCCATTTCTGCTTCCGAAAGCTTGTGCGTAGACTGATTCTCAAGAAGGTACCGAGCAAATGAGGGTCCAGCGTCGCCGGTTGCCTACGAAGAATTGGTCAGGTGGGCATTCAAGAAAGATGTTTTACAAAACCAACTATTTCTTTCGAAACACGATCAAGTTGTTCATGGAAGAGCTGACTCTCTTCCCTTTTCCATTCCTCCAACTCGGCTGTGTATCCCGGGATGTATCTGACTATCGGGAGGCGTTCTATCAGATGTGCACCAGGTCGCATGAGATCTTGGAAGCGTTTGAGCATCTTGTGGATGATGACGATCTCAGGAGCATCTATGGCGGTGGGTGTGGACTTGCCATACATGACACGCAAGATGACCGAAGCGGCATAGCTTTGGTTGAATGCGTGAGTGATTATGAAATTGTCATAAATAAAGTGGAACACACCGATTGGCGGCCGCTTGGTGCTCTTTGGGGTTATCCAGGATGTCAAAGATGACATCACGGGCGGCGTTCATCTGAATGGGCGCATAGGATTCTGCAGCCTTTGCTTGAAGGTGGGTATGTGCGGCCCTAGATGATATAACTTGAGTGAAACAGTCGCCAAGAAAAGATATTACACAACTTGCGAAGTCTCCGGAACTGTTCTCCTGCGGGCGCAAGGATCATACGGAGGCCCTGAGATAGAATCTCTCCTGCTGCAACTGCACGGGGGCGGTCCGCTAGCAGACCACCTTCTTTCTCCATTATGTCGACAGATTCCTGTGCGAATGAGTATGTATGTGGTTTACTATTAATTCGGAGTCGTCTTACCTGGTGTCTGCCAATGATGATCATGACCTTGGGACCGAGCCGAAGGGAGATGATGGGTCCATAAGTAGCAATCCATTGAGCAAAATGTTGAGATTGGCTGCAATGCAATGTGTTTATTGTTAGTGACTCTGAGAGTATTGTGCTTTATGTACTCACTTGACTTTTGGTAGAGTATTTCCGAATAGCCAATGCCCAGGAGGTCCGGGGGGAAGAGGCAAGCGTGACCTTGACCGTATCTTTGTGCGGAGGAAGCTGCCTGCCAGAACGAGAGCGACCAGTGCTCCTAGAGCCTTGAAACCAAATCTCAAGTCGATCATTGGTTAATGATTTATACGGTAACTTTGTGGAAAGGAGAAAATGGAGGAATGGAACGCATGGTGAGGAGCTCCATGATGTTCTATCTTATAGCTGATGAGCTGACACTCGACCGGTGCTAAAGCACTGATAGTAGAGACCGATTGGGTAATGGAAGGCCCCGGGATGTCTGCTATCCAGACAAATCATTTAGGTTGAAATATCAAATTGTCCTTATAGCATTTCGGCCCTGAGTCGTGGCACTTATTTGAGTTACCAGATCTTTTCGACAAGAACGTGGCATCATGCTTGAAGGACGATAGGCAGCTACGAGTGTACAGGAACTTACCATAGCCGAGCGGAAATCTGGTATCTTTGAGTTCTGTATTTTCCTCTGTATACCAAGTACCTCGCCCTGAACGAAAAACTCAAGGACCTACATCCGGGGTCCTGTAACCGATCACTGTCACGGTGACCGTTAGTGCGGCCTTGGAAGAGGCGTAACGCGCTATACTAGTAGTTGTCATGCATGATCCACGATTAGCAACTAGTATGACGAATTGATCAAACTCAGTGCAAGTGATCCACCGCGGCGTTCGCATTGAATATACAAGGTAATACATCACATGTGCTTGACTTTGCACAACCTTCGCGAAGAACAAGCATCCTTGTTCGCCAGACCTCAGATCTTCAGACACAGTTTGGCTCTACTTAGTCTAGGCACCAAGGATGACGCTATGGCCAGTTACTAGCAGACTAGTTGCTAGTACTTGCTAGTACCAAACTAATACAGGCTGTGAAGTTCCCACCCTATTTTACACTGCCAACTCAACTTACTTTCCTAATGATGACGCTCAGCGTTACCTTGTTGGCTTAGTATGTGCAGAATAAGTTAAGCGTATTTGAACCGTCGCTGCAAACCTCTGAGAACACACTCATCGGCGAAACGCCACAGTGTGGCAGGACCAGCCTGACTTTCCGATACTACTAGGGTCATAGACGTTGTTGACCTGGGCATATCCTTACCCGTATACAATCCACGGGTAAGAGTGTTCGAACATCCCGCTGTCCCAGGGCCACATCCTCCCACCCAGGTTAGAGCATCGCAGGTGCGGGTGCACTTGTGGTCAGGTCGTTTGGAGCGAAAGAGAGGTCCATCCACTCGAGCCAAGTATCATTGTATATATATCAACCCTAAACATGTAGTAAGCACTTTCTGCTACTTTCTTTCTCAGCTGTTGTTTGACACCTTGTTTCTTTTGACCAAGTTTGAATTTGATGGCTTACATTCTCACCTATGTCAGATATCCTGACTCTTGTAAGCAACATCAGTAACTCACAAGCCTCGTCATAGTATCCCCGTGTTCGTCAGCCGATGATCCGAACAATCATATTCATATTACCGATGTTTATGATTCGCTGCAAACACTGAAGGCTCATGATTGCTTTGCTCGCAATCCTTGAGTCCCGAAACCTGTCCATTGGTCGCCAACCAGTCATCCGAGCAACTTTATTACCAACATTTATGATTCGGTGCTGACACGGAAGTCATTGACTGCTTTACTTGCAACGAGTCCCGAAGCCTCCACTGATCGGCAACCAGTCTTCTTTGGCACGCGAGAACGACTTGCAAGACAATGGAACTAGGCCTTTTGATATACGAATGCTGCGAGCCATTCGATTCAGAGGTTGTCTTCAGGACTGGTGGTCCGTACTCGATATTGTTTATAACATCGCATCGTCAGCCGCATCCGTAGGCGGGTAGCAAGCAGTGCAGACTGTGCAGTCTCTAGATCACGCTACGACACGAGTGACACGTTAAGCGGAACGAGTCTGACTTTGACCGACCGGCGGCGACAAACCATGATCCTGTCCCCGGGTGCCTATCTTGATAAGTCACATGGAAATTCCTGCTTCGGTTCAACTAGTTCAGCTCGCAACACCGGCGGATGCTGCAAGAAGAAGTCATGGCTATTACCAAATTGCCGTGTCAGTCGACTGATCATGCTGATCTGCAGCAGCCGAAATTATTCGAGTACCCACCAATCATCGGAAGTGCCCCCCAACGTAAATTGCAGAAGCCCCACAGAATTAGACTCGGGTGAACGGTCTCGAATAATACAAGGGCTTCCTGAAAATATTAGGTGAACAAACAGCATCTCCAAGACGCACTGCAGACCATGACCGCCGGGTTCATTGAACATTGATCACAAGACTTGAGTTCGCATCCCCAAAGTTCGCATAGCCTATATATAAGCACGACTGAAGACTTCTATTGTATTTACCAAGTTAGTTATCACGTCATTCATGCCCGGTACTTGGCTTAATCGGCAGCGGGTGGTTCTCGACCAATATATGGGCGCAATTCCAAAAGAACATCTACTGCAAATTTACTGACCATGATAGTGCCATAAGTCGTCTAGTACGGTTTCTCTCGCCAAACTTCAGTCGTTCCAAAGACGGCGTTCGAAGTTAATGCGCATAGAATCTAGACACTTGTCCTGATTTGAAACTTGAAATTCCTACTTGTCTTTATGAACACCGGGGCTGCCCGAGCGCATTTTGCCATCGTACCTGCTCCCGAATAGTTCTAGTAACTTCACGGGAGAATGCACAAGGAGTGCCAAAAGTTCCGATCTCTAAATCTGTACTTTGATATGACCACGGATCATGATCCAAGGATCACCGTGCACTGAACCAGCCTGAGGCCAAATTTTGGTATAAGAATTCGATAGATCGATGGCTATAATCGATCGTGAACTAAAATATTTGACATTCAGGCCCAGGTCGCGAAGGTTTAAAAAAAAAAGTAGAACCCGGGACTCGGAGTTTTGAATTCGTGACGGTGTTTCGCTAGCGTCCGTGATGATGTGCCTAGTCGAGGTCAAATGTCCATCTACCCAACTCGAGCCTCTCACCCCACAGTGGCACGCGCAGACCGCGCCTTTGCGAAGCTCCATGAGACCATGCGGTTAACTTTAGATATGCATTTTTCATTAAGGTTAATTGATTCTTGTTGCATGCCTAGTCTAGCCTGAGAGCCCCAACCGCGGAGCCTATATCATTTATGCGACTTGCCGTAGGTACGGCGTTTTCAGATATTGCACCCGAGGGTGAACCCTTGAATTATTTATCACTAGCGTTGGGTGGCCGCCTCAGTCAGTCTGAGTAGTTGAAAGGATAGTTGAAAGATTTTTTAAAAATACTAGAATATATGGGTGGGTTGATTTAAAGCCCGGCGGCACTGTTCATCGTCTAAGAATACAGATACAAGTACAGCATCTTATCTCAGCAAAGTTATGATATCAAAACTGCTTACATACAGTAGATCGAAACCGTGTGAAGTGTCAATGAGGCAGGGTCAGGATATATAGACGCTGACCATCCTACTTAGTTTCTTTACTACCTTCAAGATCGACACCGAGCCACCCACTTTTAATCCTCCCTTTCATTTGGTTTTTTCCCCTCTTCATCTCGTCCAATAATGCATTTTGTAGGCAATCCAAATATTGTCCGTCAGATTCGTTGTCTATTGAAAGTGATATCCTCGAAGGTCCATGCAAAACAGTGAGTGTTTCATCCACTCGTACGTGGCAGTACTCGACGAGGGTGCCCTCGGTGATGTCGAGAAACCACCTGCGTAGTTTATTGGTTTTTTAGACTGTCTAATTTTTCTTATTGCAGGCGTAAAAGCCTTTGTGATACCCCCCGGACGTCATTCATTCATTCGCCCGCACTTGACCTTCCGTATCTACCAACCGAAATTTGGCTCATGATTTTTCGGGAAGCCACAACCATGGACTCAGACCCTCTCGACATCTCCCTTGGCCTATCATTTCTGGAAACTCCATGTGAAGTTGCAGAATACCACGCCACCATGAAAATCAAGCGGGACTTGTCGCTTGTAAGCAAAGCATGGAATAGATACATGCAGGAGTACCTGTACGAGTTTGTTTGGATCAGTCGAGCTAGCCAAGCAAAAGCACTCGCACTCACTCTGCTTACCCAATTTATAGAGGGAAAGCCTTCGAGCGGCCACTACATTCGCCGATTACACATGGAAACACCCGTCCTCATGCGGTGCGCCACGGACGACATTCGTACCGTTCTTGATTATGCCCCCCATCTCGTCATCTATTCCGATCATCACTCAGTGAGATGCACGCGGTATTCAGAATTCGTCGACGTGCGCTGTTCCCCAGAACAGATGGTTTCTGTTCTCGCGAGTTCGAACAGCAAACTCCGCAGACTTTCTCTCACCAACTACAGCGATGACCCCTTCCCAAAACACGTGTCGCCACTCCTCCGGCGCACTGCAGCTAACCTCGAATACCTAGAACTTTCGTCGTCTAGCATACCCCTTGTTTCTGGCCACCTTTTCGCGTCGAAATCACCCATTGTTTCCCTTCCTGTACTTCAGTCCCTCAAGCTGACCCTCGATAACACCACGTTCGCGGTGCTTGCGGCATGGGACATGCCAAATCTGCAAAATGTGTCTGTAGTCTCTTCGGATTTTGGCTATGCAGGCCCTGGGTTCGCTTACTTCTTTGCCGCGCATGGTAAAAAACTTCATCAGCTGGAGCTGGGACACTCTTCTTCGCTTGTTGTCGAACACTACCTTTCACTTCGTCCTCGCCCTGTGCAACAGATCCCATTAGCAGAGTGGTGTCCCAACCTCAAAGAGTTCATCTGCTCTGCGGATGCAGAGTGGAACTGGCAGAACCCGGATTGGATAGCGCCACACGTCCTCCTTCCTGGGCACAAGAGCCTTGAATTCATTGGCATCCGAGATATTGATAAGCGCCTCATGGATGATGCATCTGCTTTCCCTGCAGATGTAGAAGATGAAGCGCCATTTTTCCCATTGGTGGAGCAAATCTCGACGCTACTCTTCAATAGTGCCTTCCCGTCTTTGCGGTACATCCGTGACTTGAGCCGCGCATCCCATTCAATGCGTGGCGGACAGCGTCCCGAGACGCGAATCTTGAAGTTTTGGGCCAAGATTCTTGCCCGTTGTGGTGAGCGGCAAGTCTGGCTTGAAGATTTCCGAGGCGTCAATATTACATTGCGGGATCTGAAACGGGCAGGGCTCGACCGTAGTGGGGCTGCTGGCAACCTTGTCTAGTCTTTTATTTCATGTGCTTCCATACTTTCTACATGCATACCCTCCCTTTCTCTTCCGCTCTGTCATTGTATATCTGAGTCACCGTCCGTCCATTACTGTATCAAGCACTCGTACATGCATTCTTCATTTACCCCACAACCACACATACTACAAATACCATAGCACTTGTTTCTTGATTCTCCATTTTTTTTTTATTCTCTCTTGTCTTCGCGTATCTTTACTGTGTTTTCACGCCCCCAGCATCCCTGCGCGCATGGCTATCTTTGCTTTCCAGTTCGTGGAGTTGGACACCTTTCCATTGGACAGTTTCTCATTTCCATTCTGAACGGTCTTCGTCTTTGATGACTGTAGCATATCACCACATCGCATCGCATCATATTATCTTACGCTCATTTCCTCGTCATTCATTCATTCATTACTCCCTTTACTCATCGGTTTTGGAGGCGTCTTTGTGGCATACTGGTACCATATCATACCTAGCAGGATGGAAAATGTCAACTTTTTTTGGAGGTCAGCCAAGTAGCGCTCGAAGATAAATTTCAAATCGAACCATCCAGATCTGAGATTACTGCACACCGCACAGCTTGTTTCCTTGGGGGCATATCATCGCAATTACAGCACTAGCAACCTCACTAAACAATGGTAAGCGCATTTCACTCATATCACCCATTCACTCATCGCCTTCCAGGACGCTGACATCGAGCACTTGGTCCTCTCAGGCAAACTCTTCGGCACAAATTCAAATTCCCGTTCCTCCTCTCCCGCACGCAGTCCCTCCCCAACCCTCTCCTTCGCATCCGCATCCTCAGATTCCTCCTCCCACCACCGCCAGCCCGATGTAGCCCACCCAGAATCCATCGGGATGGGTCCTGGGCGTACAGGAGTAAAAGGCGTCATTCGCGATCAACACGAAGCAGCGACGCTCCAAGCTGAGCGGCGCGCACGAGAGATGGAAGAAGTGCGCCGACGGATGGAGAGGGCTAATTTAGGGGGGAAGACGTTTTTGGAGGAGGAGGCGGAGAAAGAGGCTGTTGATCCTGAGAGGCGGACGGATGTCCTCGGTCTTCCTCGGGCGGGGCGGTTTGGGCATCTGAGGGAGGTTGGCCGTGGGGGGTTTGTGAGCGCTGTGGAGATGGAGGATAGAGGTGTTTGGGTGGTCGTTCATTTGTATGAGTCGGTGAGCGTTGTGTTTGGTGTGCGGTTTTTGGTCGGTTTTTGATGTTTGTGGTAGTCGTTGGATCGGTGTTATGCTCTTGATGAGGTGCTGGCGCGGCTTGCGAGGATGTATCCTGAGACGAAGTTTGTTCGTGCGCGGGCTGCTGCGCTTGGGTTTGCGTCGACTTCGTTGTCTTCGTCGTCGTCGAGGGTGCGGTCAAAGTCGGATGGGATGCCTGGGCGGTTTATTGATGATGATGAAGAGGATCCGTATGTTGATGAGGCTGGTGAGAAGCTTTATTATGACGAGGATGAGGATGAAGATGAGGGAGAACCGGAGGAGGACGTCGACACTGATATGCTACCGACACTACTGGTTTATCGCGACGGTGAGCTAGTCCATAATTGGGTACGTGTAGACTGGGAAGCGGGGCAGGTGGGTGTCGAAGATTTACTTGCAAGGTAATTGATCTTATTCTTGCATTTTTCAGAACCTCACGTATTATAATGTTTACAGACGAAACGTTATCTCTTCCTCATTCGGGTCCACTGGCAATTGTGGGTTGCCAGAAGATGATGGTGATGATCTTATATGGAGCGACGAAGACGATAAAGAACGATGACCTGCGACTCGGATCAACGTTCTTATTGTTCAAGTTTTGTGCCCTTTAAAACGTCAAAATTGTCTGGTTTCGGTGGACTCATTCCCTGGTATTGATATTGGGTGCATAGTATGACCGTGACCCGATGCATAGGACGTAAAATTGTTCGTATACCCAGTCTATTCTCCGCAATTGGACATCTCTTCATGGTATGTGATGATTATTCTTCCTGGACTCCGCTGGTACTACCTTTGTGCAATCATCTCTGATCTGTACCATATGGTGCACGAGTCTATTATGTAATTATTCCATACAATTGGATTCCATTAGATTTTGATAGACGTCGACGCGCCAACGTTCTTCCGTTCGTGGTACCGAACATGGTTCCTTCACTGAATATCAGCATGTAATCGCATCCCTGGTGTGAGAATCGCTTATCAGATAAGCCGCCGTACAAGTTGCCCTTTCGAATTCCAATTCCCATATTCGAACATGTCTGCAGGCTACACACCTCTTCCTCAAACGAGCCCCGAAGGTATAAATCAGATTCTCCATCCAAACTGATGTGTTCCCGCTCACAATGCCTCAAAAAATAGATGATAATCATCCTTCGGCCCACGGTGACGACGCGTCACTTTGCGGTGAGGCCGCTGTGGATGGTGAAATCCGTTCAGTCCTCGCTGCAGAGCAGGACGCACATGCTGGCGTCAAGAAAGTAGAGGCTGCCCAGCGTGTGTACGGGCGTTACTCCCGTTGGTGTCTCTTCATTGGGTACGTCTGTCATTGCTGCGGACGCGACTTTCAAGCTGTGGCACACGCGTATCACCGACTAATACTAATGGACCGCTATTGATAGCCTTGGACTTGCGTCATATATATACTCCCTTGATGCATCCACAACTTATGCATACCTTACATTCGCTACTTCATATTTCGGCGAGCACAGTCTTATCAGTTCCATTACCGTTGCGCAGTCGCTCATTGGTGAATTCCTTATCGTCCCCCCAACCGTGATTATTTACCGAATATTCGCAGTTGCTGTTGGTAAACCCGTGATTGCTAAAGTCGCGGATGTCTCTTCGCGAGGCACCGCCTATGTCAGCGTTTGTGAGTGCGCACTGTACTTTCAAGTGCTTATCTGACATCGAGCTTCTAGTGTTTTTTTATGTTCTCGGTATGTGGTTTGCATGGAATTTATTTAAATTGATATCATGGCCTCCCACTGCTAGGTTATACCGTAATAGCTTCTGCCCCCAACGTCAGTACGATAGCTGGGGGCATTGTACTGTACGCCGTGTACGTGTCAATTTGCGGTGCTCTTGTTCTATTTTTACTCATCTTCCTAGTGGATACACGTGAGCTATGATAGGCCGATAACACCGCTATTTGGGAATTAATCTACTTGATCCAGCGGATTGCAGCTACTCACACAAATTATCATCGCTGATATCACCACGCTTGCATGGCGTGGGCTTGTCGTATCCCTTGTCTCTGCACCATTCCTTGTTAATGCGTTTATTGGTTCAAACATATCTTCTGCAGTCATCGAGCATATCGGTTGGCGATGGGGCTGTAAGTCTTGGGCATTATTTCACCTCGTCATCTTCTCATTTGTATGACATGATGTATAGATGGCATGTTTGCCATCCTCGTCCCTGTTTCCCTTGCCCCCCTCATTATCACTCTTCTGTGGGCGGAACGAAAGGCCAAAAAGCTTGTTCTTCTCGAAACCCCCGAACCACGCAGTCGCAGCAACTCGGGTCAACGAAACCTTCAAGATGAATCTACGCTGGCTCGTTTCCTTCAATTTGCAGAGCAGCTCGACCTAGTTGGACTCGTCCTTCTCGGGTTCGCGGTTTCACTGACCTTGCTTCCATTGACGATTAGTCAGACTGTGCAAGGGCACTGGAAGAATGGTTCGTGATATTTTTTTCCGGTAAGATTGACTAGTGTGTATAAAATACAGGTTCGATCATTGCAATGCTCGTCGTGGGAGTTGTGCTCCTTGGCGTGTTTGCTGTCTGGGATCTACGTTATGCCAGTAGGCCCGTGATCGCCACGCGATTTGTCAGGAACAGAAGCGTCGTTTGCGCAGCGTTGATCGGCTTTTTCGACTTCGTAAGTGTTTAGTGGCGTTGTCATTTATTGATGACTGATTTTTGGATATCATAGATGTCGTTTTATCTCACGTTTACGTACCTGTATTCGTTCGTCTTGGTGGTGAAGCCATGGTACCTTTCACCTTCTACTTGCGAGGGTACGTGTTAACCTAGCCCCTGTAGGTCACTCGTGAATGCCACGTACTTTATTCAGGCGCAATCCGTGGCGCTGACATTCTTTGGCATTCTTGCGGGTCTCAGCATGCGCTTCCTCCATCGTTACAAGGTGCGTCACTCGTATTCAATATCACAGTCCAGCTTAACTTTGCGCGGTAGTATGTACTCGTCATCGGACTCGTAATTCGTCTAGCGTAAGTCTTCTGATCATTCTAACCAAAATTATCGACCTATGTATTCTTGTCAGAGGTGTCGCAATGATGATCCATTCGCGCGGTGCCAACGCCTCAGATGCTGAGCTTGTGTGGACCCAGATCCTCCAAGGTTTCGGTGGAGGTTTTGCCGCCGTTTCTTCGCAAGTTGGGGCACAAGCCTCCGTGCCTCACGCGGACGTAGCAATCATCACGGCGGTCGTGCTCCTTTTAACTGAAATCGGGGGTGCAGTCGGGAACGCATGCGGTATGTTCACTCTCATGCATATTTAACGTTGTTGATTAAATGGGATTTTAGCTGGTGCGATTTGGTCCAACACGATGCCAGTCAACCTAGAGAAATATCTGCCATGGTTGAGTGACGAGCAGCGCGCAGAGCTGTACGGAAGCATCACATTAGCAGCGTCCTATCCACCTGGCGATCCCGTGCGCGAGGGCGTCATCAACGGTGCGTTCCAAATAGCTGTGCCGTCATGTGCATATATCAGTGCAAGTGCTCATCGATTATGTTTCAGCGTATGACGACACGATGAAGATCATGGTAACCGCAGCCACTGTACTGAGCATTGTACCTATTTTACTCGCTCTCGCAATGCCGAACTGGTACCTAGGGGACAGGCAGAATGCGATTGATGCTGCCGATCTTACTGGGAGGTTGGCGCTCGAAGATGATATTGAGGATGAGGAGGAGCCGTAGTCTGGGTCTTTCTGGGAAAGACATTATACTCTGTTTATCATATATCATGACAAGCCTGTTCTGTTGTTTACTTTAGTAACCGTCATCATGGTGATGATCCGGCGAACGAAGACGTGGAGTCCTTAAAGAGTTATAATACTTTATGTAACTTAGATATGGGATTGCTTGATAGGTGTAGATGGCGTAAGGACTCGAGATGCATTAACTACTGTGTCATGATATAGATAATACACATATAAGCAATATGATTACCATGTTCGTGCTGCATGATTTGACGAATATGTCCCTCCGAAGAGTTGTGATTAGAATTAAATGAAGGTGGTTATACAGTAGTCTGGTGCGAGAACGTAATGCCTAATGGATAGGTATTTCATGTTTGCTTTGAAAGGTGTGGGGTATTTGTGCACACACTACACGCTAACAACGCAATTGTGATCATCAAAGTGCAAACGAATACCGGTCAGAGATGCCTGGCCTTCAAACTACAGCTACAGAATTTCTATACTCCCTATGTCCATGTGATCAACGAAAGAAATGTCTTTGACTTGTGCAACAATACTATGATCCGACGCGATCCTCTTGTATTCTCCGGTACGCTGCCGCGCTAGTAAGAACGCGTTGAAAGGTTGTCGGAGACGAACCATCAACCGTAAGGCTTCCGTGCTCTCCGTATCATCCGTGAAGTCGGGCTCCTCTGCAAAGTCAGGTGCCTCGAGGAGATACCGATCCCATGGACGGACGAGTAACAACGTCCGTCGATTGGGCCTTGCACGCGAGAACTGAAGTGGAGGTTCCTCGGTAGTGATCAGCACATCGTCAAGTCCCTCTGCCTTGATATGATACGTGTCCTGGGCTAGACCGCGGCTCGGGCCGACTTCCGTGACACGGAATGAAATGCAAGGCAGATGAAGTCTGCAGTTTGCGAACCGAGGAGCACTCAGCTGTTCAAGCTGGTCATAAAATTCCAATGCCCGATCTGTATCCATGGTTTGTCGCAGCGAAGAGACCTCTGCGTGAATATCATCTTCAGATAAAGTTGGGAGGTCGCGTGGAGGGGTGGTGTAAGAGGTGATATGAGCTGGAAGACAGCTATTGAACTCGGAAGGTTGTCCGATCCAGTCGAGAACAGTAATGTCGCCCGACCGAGCCACGATCTCCTGCAGGAGCCGCCCAAGCGCGTTCTGCTTCCTCTCGCCATAAATGACAGGTAGCGTGATGGCAAAGACGCCAAATAGTGAATATGCAACATCTTCCTGTAAAGTGGTGACACGCTTCGATGCCCACTGCAGTTTCTCGCGCGCGCCGCTCATGCCTGGACAAAATGTCACCAGGGCCTGCGCATCTATGCCCGTCGCATTCTCCAACTCCTTCATGATTGCAGGAGACTCTTTGTGGTTAGGAGAGCGATCGCCCAGATATAATGACCAATCCTTCTGATAAAAAACAACAACTTTGGGAGCGACAAATTCTTGAAATGTCCATCCTCGCTCATTCCAAACACTCTTCGCTAGTGCACCGGGCTGGGATGAAGGAGGGACATCGGATAGATAGACGATGGTGAGTGCCGAGTGGCGGTACCAGACGAACATGGAGTTGACCGATTCTTGAACCTCGGTGTTGCTCCTCTTATCGATGCAGCATGTATCCATCCACGCCCATCGATACCCAGCATCACGGGCAACTTCACAGAACGACTGGAGTTTCGCGATGCCATCGAGTCCATTCAACTCGTACACGGTTTTATCTTGGATATCGTGCAGCAGCGCCTCCGTTTCTTCCCACCTGTGTGATAGTAGGACGCAGCGGAAGTACGTCGCCACCACGTCTTTGATGCGCCCAGTTTGGAGGTCAGAATGTCTCATTGTGAATGATAAAAGTTCCTTGTACTCTGCGCTCGTTTTGAAGGTGTTTATTTGTGCCGCTCTATCGCACAAAATACCTGTGGAGGTGTTGAGAAGACGCAGTGGGGCATATTCGAGTTCCATCCGAACTGCTCTTTGGATCGCGTCTTCTGCTTGGGATGGACGGAGATACTGCTGACGAAGATCTGCAGAACGAAATGGGCATTTCGAAACGATGTAGATTGTTCCGTGGCTTACCTCGTATGTGCACTTCGGGAGCATGGTCCAGCTTGGACAACATAATTGTGAAGGTCTCGATAGCTTCGTCGTAACGTTGCAAGCCATGCAGCGCTGCATGTCTCAACTGGTATCCAACATGAGACAAAGGATTGAGTTCCATGACCTATGCATCGCCGAAGTCAACATGGGCCACGAAAATGTAGAAGCCATCACACCTTTTCCGCGTCCAGGAGCGCGTCATCCCATAGCATTTTAGCTAGCTTTGCCTTGCTGCGATTCACAAAGACGACATCGGATGTACAATCCAGGTCAATGGCCGCCGAGTATAGGTCAATAGCCCTGTCATAATTCCTTGCAGCGAGGGCAGCATCTCCATCGGTAAGAAAAGGCGCGCCGCATTTTTCCGTGAAAGCTGCGTGAAATGCTGATGAGTAAAGTAGCCTGCATGATATTACTAACTCTAGACTTGCCCTTGGACCAGTCAAGGCAGTTGGCCTTTGTAGTATCATCGCTCGTATCCATCATATATCGGTATGACCTCACGGCACCTTGAAGTCTACCTGCCCGAAGGAGTGCATTGCACCGTCTCTGGTGTGCAGTGAGCCACAATGATTTGAGATCCCAGCCGAAGAGCTGGACAAGGGACTCGGTTATGAAAAGTATTTCGGATGTGTATTAACGCACTACTACCAAGTCCTCGTACATTTCATGAATGTCGGATTTCGATGATAAAGCGTTGCAGTTGACAGCGGCAGTGAAATGCTCAGCGGCTTCATCGTAACGTGTGCCATCCGAGGCCTTGATTCCGAGTTGAACATTTAGATATGCCTGATGTGCACAGTGCAGGTCGTAAATATTAGTGCTAATGACTCAGCGTTGCTGCATGATACTTACCTCGACGACACGACATGCGCGAGTATCGGCGTTCGGACAACCAACAGCGAGTTCTTTCAGGAGCAGGATTGCCTCTTCATGTTGGTCTGCACCGAAAAGAGCGATGACCTGAAACACGGAATGAAGCAGATAGTATGCGAGGCAACTGTAACATACCTTGATTAAAAGCAGAAAATGGTTAGTCTCCGAATTTTGGTCTGTGTACATTGATGCAACATCAAATGCTGCCCTCGCGTCTAGAATGTGGCCTTTTCCGCAAAGGGCGATTCCCTTTGAGATATAGCCCACCAGCGAGGGCTGGACGCTGATGGACTATGTAACCATCGGCGAGTTAGCCTTTCTCAAAGAGGTTATGATCGTTTAGTGAATCTCACCTTGATTGCATCCTGAAGGGCGTGTTCCCAATCCTGTTTTCTAGCCATAATGAATGAGCGATGGGCGTAGGAAGTATGGTTGTTGATATTGGTGTTAATATGTCCGGTAATTAGCTCTTCGGCGGTAGATAAGTCACCTTCCATGCATGCAATGCGGGCTATTGTGATGCCTAGGATCTGCACAAAACATGTTCGATTCGTGGTATGTGAGTCAAGGACGGAAACGTGCCTTTGAATGAGGCACTGCCCACTCTGAAATGCGATCGCCACCTACACTGAGGATGTGTTTGCCGTCCACGGAGAAAGTGACGCATGTCATTAAGGATGAGTACTGGAATATGGCAATGGTTTGTCGATCTGAGAGCTGCCAGAGACGGACATGGTTATCATAAGATACCGAAGCGACGAGGGTGCCAACAGGATTAACAGCAATGGTATGAATATATTCAGAGTGGCCTGTCCAAGGGTCACCAACCTGCCGCCAGGTTGATGTATCCCATTCGCGTATAGTAGGATCGTTCGAACCACCGCCTGTGAGAAGGCGTGTGCCATCGGGCGTCCATGCGAGTGAGAAGTTCCTGTGTGTGTGACCCATGAAGGATGAGACGCGTCTTCTTGTGCCTGATTTATAAATTCGAATATCGCTGTTTGTTGCGATGGCAAGAAGTTCTCCAGACGGCGAATATCGAACGCAGGCGACTTGATTACCATAATAGCCTCCTTGTGTACCAACGATCAGATCTCCTTGTTGCCGCCAGGTTTTAGTGTTCCACAGTTTCGCCGTTTCATCCTGTGATCCACTACCCAGTACTGTTCCATCAGGAGAAAAGTCCAGCGAGCTGATCTGACCGGAGTGGGCTTGGATGGGTTCGGTGAGTGATTCGCCGCTTTCTCCATGCCAGATGATGATCTCTCCATGCCAATCACCACTTACTATCAACTGCCCATCTCGTGATACTGCCAATCTTGACACATCATCGCAATGCCCCTCCATCTTCTTCAACATAACACCTGTTTTCAAGTCCCACAGACGAAGGGTGTTGTCGGACGAGGCTGTAACCATCCGCCGTTTATCAGAGAAAACTGCGATTTCCCTTACGCAGTTTTCACGACCTTTAAACTCCCAGTCTCGCAGGGGTATGGTGATTGGAATGAGCTTGGACATTTCACTGCGTTGAGCCGTAGGTTAGTCGCAAGTTGAATAGGTCGCAGTAGAAGCCGTAATTACACCTAGAATGACTAAATTATCTACACATTGAATTATCTAAGCGCTACGTATGAGAATCGGAGGTCATCAAACTTGCGGTCGATTCACGGTCGATTCAGGTTGAAGAATCGACTCGAAAATCGGAGTCAGAATCGTGGCCATGTTTGACTCCCACTATCTACCTCGCCATCCACATGAATACCCTCAGCAACATTTTACACAGCAATAATGATTGCATTTAGCTCTATGTTTTTCCATACATACTATCTATAGCTTGCTGTTTACCGCTAGCTAGTACAACATCCTAATCGATTACTGTCGAAGTTCACGAGTCGTCAAATGGGCTGTAAATTCGGCAAGTGTGACTTTCCGCTACTATGAGTGACATGAATGTGACTCACGAAATAGTGGACCGTCACGAAACCAACACGAAACGATAGTATACTTTTGTCTGCAACTCCGACGGCATAACCCGATTCTCGATCATCTGAGTCATCCTTCTCTGCCCTCTCATATCCAGCAACTGTGCAATGCAGTCTAGTATGCCCTCACCATGCAGGTCACTTTTATATGCTAAATCGTGCTTACCAATGAATCCTTCTCAGTTCCCTGTTTCTCTGGACGATGGTGCCTGTAGCAGCTATTTGCTGATGCGGCGCCATGTCTCACTTTGGGAACGACACGATGTATCGTCTGCCTGTAAAGTGACGGAACCCACGCCTAAGGATCTTATCGCTCATATACACATTCTGCCAACGTCTCTGTTTTAGCAATGTTATGAGGCTACTTGTAGCCCCCAAGTTCTCGAGCCGTTCGGTGCGTCATGCTAGAGACTCACTTTAAGCTTCCCGTACGGTTGTGATCGCGCCACGTTCTAAATAAGTGCATTTCCCGTAATCTTCTAAAACTAAATTCTCCATAGCTAAACATTTGAAGGGCACGTCTTTTCCAGATACAAAAATATGGTTTCACCGTGATCGTCGATGAGCTGCTTATTGCTAAATCAGATGCGATGAACAATGTAGTTCTGACAGATGGATGGTCAAATCTAGGCTGCAGCTCAGGTTACTTACCGCTACGTGTTGTGTGGTTGCGCTCCATTTCAGTGGTAGATTGACAACCTCATCTAACTCCCTCCTAGGGTTGCTGACTCGGAATTTTTAACTTGGAGATGTATGGTACGTATTTCTAACCGTATACTGCTCTCATTTCTCTGATAGTTTTGGTTTATGTATATTGCTGATGTGGTTCTGAGTATCCTTGCACTGCCTGGACTGTGGGAGAGTGCCAATGATCGAGCGGTCATGGTTCGTTCGACCTTATTGATTTCATTGAGCTTGTCCTACTGAGAACTACCAGAGACAAACATAGCTGTCATGAGATGCCGAGGCAACAAGGCTGTCAGCAAGATTAATTACGATGGCCTTGACATCACTACAGTGGTCCTTCCAAGGGTCACCAACCTCCTGCCAGGTCAATGTATCACATTCGCGTATGGTTGGATCGTCTGAATCGTCGCCTGTGAGACGGCGTGTGCCATCGGGCGTCCACACAACACTTGATAATCTTCATTGGTCGATCTGCTTGTTGCTGCCAGGTTTGGGTATTCCATAGTTTCGTCGTTTTATTCCGTGAACTGCGTCTGGCCAGTACTGTTCTATCAGGAGAAAAGTTTAGCACGATGATCAAAGCAGAGTGGGCTTTGATGGGTTTAGTGAGTGATTTGCCAGTTTCTCCATGCTAGATGATGATCGCCGCCTCCATCACCGCTTGCTATCAATTGCCCATCTCGTGATGCTGCTAAACTCAGCACATCATTGCAATGCGCCTCCATCTTCTTCAACACAACACCTGTTTATAAGTCCCAAAGACGAAGCGTCATGTCGTCCAAGGCTGTAACCATCCGCCGTTTATCTGGGAAAACTGCGACTGCCCTTAACCAGCCTTCATGACCTTTGAATTCACGTAGGGGTGTAGTGATTAGAGTGAGCTCCGACATTTTATTGCAGGTTGATGGTATTGGGCGGGGTCAAGGTGGGTTTAAGTTAGGGGTATTTTCGGCGTCTTGCTCTAGGTTGCAGAGGTGCATGTGTCGTGTGTTTTATGGTGCTTCATTGCATCTCTTTTCCTTGCTGAGAATGATGTGATTGCTCAGATGAGATGGCATCGGCAACGGGCCCTGGTCAGGCACAATCGAAGCTGACTCCGGGTCGGAAGCTGCTCGTGACGTACCTCCAGTTCGGGTTGACTTGACTAATTTCAAAAGAACAGAATGTCGCTTCCGTTGCAAATTTCATTGATCATCAACGACCTGAAACCCATCAATGCAAGGCCACCAGATATATTTTACACATCTTTGCGAGTTCATAACCCGAGCCATCAACTTTACCTGGAGGGGAATCTCATCGTCCGCAACACCTGACAGCCCCTCTCAAAGAAAGCCCGCCATCCTTGCACATATTCTAGATGTACAATATCCTACCCCGAATCTTGTAGGCCAGCAGAACACACAATATCCTATACAGGAGAGGTGATGTAGTCTGATATTCGCGCCCACTGTATGTTAATCAGCGCAAACAGTCCCTACTTAATGCGTCTTTAAAGCTTCACGGCTTGTCAAAAGTCTTATCTGTGCAAATCCGGTCTTCAAGTATATGCAAAAAATTCATCTTCCTGAGCTTTTCCGAGTCAGAACGCCTTTACGCATGTATGGAATCAGCAACCTGTCAGAAATGGTTCTAAACTCTCCAGCACCGTGCCTCCACACGCATGAGGACACACAGTGGGGCTAAATTGTGTGTTATGACTATCCAAGCCATCCACACTAATTTTTTTCTCAGTGTGTGGTAAAGGGCTGCAATGAGGCGTTCGCCACCATCGACTGCGATCTCATACCTGTCAAGCACATGTACACAGGGTATACCAAATTGTTCGATACGAACTAAAAGCTTAGAAGTCACGTCAAGACTGATGACGGTTTGTACCCTTCACATTCGTGTACATGATGATTCACCATTCATTCAGGTAGACGTTACACGTATGCAGTGCTTGCTATGCACACCCAAACTAATTACCTTCATCCAGCACTGACTCTGCATGCTACCCGACATGGACCTCCCTCCAGGCTCATATACATAAGGTTTGTCCTCCGACGTGCATGCATCCCTCGAACCTTTGCGTCCCAGCATAATGTGACAAATGCTGGAAAGAATTTAAAGATGTACGATCTTCGACGGATGTTGTCGTTTTCTTTCAATCAATTTTAACGCCATGCACAGATGAAAGCCTCACGATGCATAATAACGTGATAGCTACAGAAATAATGCTTGTCCATATCAATATTGCTTCAGTACCTTGGCTACAAAAGCTGCTCGAAAGGCATCTGGACAAGGTCCATAGCAGATTTAGCGATCAATCTGTCACAGATCCGTCCAAGTCAGACGGCGGTGCCACCTCTACAGACACCTATACTGATTGTCCCGACAACGAACTGGCAGGCTCAGCTGGACACTCGGGTATAGATCGCATCACCAGACATGCTCACTCCCTCAGCACTCGCATACTCATGTCAAAAATTATACAATGTCCATACGCCAATGTCGATGATCTACTGTTATCACTTCTGGAAATTCTGCATTTCGGTTCTTCAGCGCACTGCGATCACATATTAACCCGCGCATATGGTCTTGCCATTTGATGGCCGAGCATGGGCTTGCTGGGGACAAGAGCAAGGTAGACTCTTTGATTGCACAGAAACAACGTTTGGAGATCTTGATGTCTATCTGTTACTGGAGACGTGTTGTCTAGTTTAGCTTTTTGATGTTTCCATTTCATGCCCTTCTCAATGTGGGAAGCTGCTACATGTTTTTCTCTAATCTGCAAATTGCAATAGAAGGAGATGGAGGGTAGAGATAGTATAGATGCACGCCAAAATAGTGTTTGTGATGCGCATATATCATTCCTATTCTAGTATCGACCACATGCATTTCGTGGATCTATCTTAAGTATTCGTGCTATCGATCTCGTACGAATCATTATGGTTTTTCGAGGGTATACAGGAGGTGGGTTTTGAGTCCTGCGCCAAGTCCTGGTTAACTTTCACAGAACATCATTCTAGGGTGTCGGTAGAGATAGGACAACGCTTCAAGAGATTGACTTTGAAAATACTTACTACTGAAGTTGAAACAGAAAGCTGGCAGCTTGAAACCATTGACTTCTGTCGTGTAGAATCTATTGTTGTGGCCGGGTGAGCTCCCCTACTATTTTCTGGTGCCACTTCTGACAATTTTCTTGCGCACATAGTCACCACTAGTGGGACATCTTGATCAAAGAGATCGAGAACGGCCTTTACTATTCAGTATTACATTAGCACTAGTCAGTCAACGGGCGCATCACGAGCAGCCTGTACCTTTCCCATGCTTCGCGTAGTGCATGTAAATGCTAGCGGTCCCACCGCATGCTTCTTCGCTTATTGTGCTGGGGCCTTCGGGGAAGGATATCAGGCGATGCCTATGCACTTGCTTCTGGGTCATACTGAGCACGACTGCCATTCAATATCGTCTCTAGGTTTCTTACGTCTCGCACGCTGTACACATAAAATCAAGTGTCACAAGGTGTCATGTACACTTACACGTACATTGTGGATCAGCACGGGCATTCCTGGGTATGGTGAGAGTGCGACAAAATCATGGGCAGGCATCGAGAAAGAATATGAGTGCGTCTCGTCGGACCATTTTTCATCCCAGTGAGTGGAGGGACGAGCTGATCGGGATATATTTACTTGCGATGCGATGTCTAAGCTTCTCGGTTCGACCTGGCTCATTTTGCTCTTCCACTACATCTGGGGCTGACAGGTCAGCAAGGTAAGTAGGTCTAGCCGTTGTTGTGCCTCAATCACAGTAACTAGCTCCCCGCTATCGTGTCGCCCGTGCGGCTCTCAAGAGCGATTTGGTAAAATTCGTCTATTATCAGTCGTACCATTAGAGTAGTGTCTGTCGATTTGGAACAGGAACGAACGGGAAGAAATATTCCATAAGCACCATACAACACTTTGAATACAACGAACGAGAACTCCCGCTCTGCAGATTATTCCGCAGTTCCGTTGTATGGTCATCTGAGCTATTGGTCTCGGTCAGCTGTTGTTAGAAAAGTCCAGCAAGATATCCGTTCCTGATTTCATTGATCACAGTGAGTACCTATTCTCGTACAAAGCCAAGTAGAAAAGTAAATTTAATGATGTAGTCTTAGAATAAAGGGGGCAGTCGTGAATCTGTACAGCAATTTGGTGCAAGATGATAGTGCTGGCGGCGAATTGAGTGTCCAATGGATAGGTCTTCATTGTCTGCTTCAAGGGCATAGGGTATCTATGCATGCATCTACATGGTAATAATCAGCTAGAGTATTTCTACGGTACGAATGTCCATGTTATCAGCGGAAGTAATGTTTTTGACTTGTGCAACGATGTGATGGTCCGAGGCAATCCTCTTATATTCTCCGATATGCTGCTGCGCGAGTAAAAACGCGTCGAAAGGCTGTGCAAGGCGAACCATCAACCGCAACACTCGAGAGTTGGGCTCCTCTTCGACGAGAGAACCGCCATGAGAATTGTCAACATCATACAGTTGGGAGTCGTCAACTGGGGACTCGGACTCACTGTCGACCCACTCATCTTCAAAGTGAGATGGGGGGTCAACTGAGAACCAAGACTCACTGCAATCTCCAGGTGCCTCGAGGAGATACCGATCCCATGGACGGACGAGTAACAACGTCCGCCGAATGGGCTTTGCACGCGAGAACTGAAGGAGGGGTTCTTTTGTGGTGATCAGCAGATCATTAAGTCCCTCTGCCTTGATATGATACGTATCCTGGGCTAGACCGCGACTCCGGCGGACTTCCGTGACACGGAATGAAATGCAAGGCAGATGAAGTCTGCAATTTGCGAACCGAGGAGCACTCAGCTGTTCGAGCTGCTCATAAAATTTCAATGCCCGATCTGTATGCATGGTTTGTCGCCAGGAAGAGACTTGTGCGTGAATGTCATCTTCAGACAAAGATGGAAGGGTGCGTGGAGGGGTGGTGTACGATGTGATATCAGCTGGAAGACAGCTATTGAACTCGGAAGGTTGTCCGATCCAGTCAAGAACAGTGATGTCGCCTGATTGGGCAACAATCTCCTGCAAGAGTCGCCCAAGCGCACGTTGCTTCCTCTCGCCGTAAATGACAGGTAGCGTGATGCCAAATATCCCAAATAGTGAGTACGCGACATCTTCCTGCAAAGTCGTGATGCGCTTCGATGCCCACCGCAGTTTCTCCCGCGCACTGCTCATACCTGGACAGAAGGTCACCAGGGCCTGCGCGTCTATGCCCGTTGCATCCTCCAACTCCTTCATGATTTCGGGAGACTCTTTGTGGTTGGGAGAGCGATCACCGAAATATAATGACCAGTCCTTCTGATAAAAAATAACAGCTTTCGGAGCGACCAATTCTTGAAATGTCCATCCTCGCTCGTTCCAAACACTCTTCGCTAGTGCACCGAGCTGGGATGAAGGAGGGACATCGCATAGGTAGACGATGGTAAGCGCCGAGTGGCGGTACCAGACGAACATAGAGTTGACCGATTGTTGAACCTCGGTGTTGCTCCTCTTGTCAATGCAGCATGTGTCCATCCATGCCCATAGATACCCAACATCACGAGCGACTTTGCAGAATGACTGCAGTTTCGCGATGCCACGCAGTCCGTTCAACTCGTACACAACTTTATCTTGGATGTCGGGCAGCACAGCCTCTGTTTCTTCCCACCTGTGTGATAGCAGGACACGGCGGAAATACGTCGCTACTACGTCTGTGATGCGCTCCATTTCAAGGTCTGAATGCTTCGTTGTGAATGACAGAAGCTCCTTGTACTCTGCACTCGTTTTAAAAGTGCTTATTTGTGCCGCTCGATCGCACAAAAGACCCGTGGAGGTATTAAGAAGACGTAGCGGGGCATATTCGAGTTCCGTCCAAACGGCTCTTTGGATAGCGTCTTCTACTTGAGATGGATGGACATACTGCTGACGCAGATCTGCAGAACGAGATGAATATTTCGAGACAATGGAGGAGTGTTCAATGGCTTACCTTTTATTTGCGCTTCAGGAGCATCGTCCAACTTGGACAACATGATTGTGAAGGCGCCGATAGCTTCGTCATAACGTTTCAAGCCACGCAGCGCGGCATGGGTCAACTGATATCCAATGTGAGACGAAGGATCGAGTTCGATTATCTGGGCATCGCGGAAATCAACATGAGTTACGAAAGTGTTGAAGCCATCGCACCTTTTGCGCGTCCAGGAGCGCATCCTCCCATAGCATTTCATCCAACTTTTCCTGACTGCGATTTTTGATAGCCAGAATCTGTACAAAACATGTTCGATTTGTGGTATATGAGTCGAGGATGAAAACGTGCCTTTGAATTGATATCATTAGGTACTACCCACTGCGAGATCATGTTATTGTCACCTCCACTGAGAATGTGTTTGCCATCGACTGAGAAAGTGATGCATAATGTCAGGGATGAGTGTTTGAAGGTGGCAACGGATTGTCGATCCGAGAGCTGCCAGAGACGGACATGCCCGTTGCCAGATGCGGAGGCAACGAGGGTGCCAGCAGGATTAACGGCGATGGCGGGGACATATTTAGAGTGGCCCATGCAAGGCTCACCAACCTGCTGCCAGGTCGATGTATCCCATTCGCGTATAGTAGGATCAGAATCACCGCCGCCTGTGAGAAGGCGTCTGCCATCTGGCGTCCACGCGAGTGAAGTGTTCCATGGGTGACCCTTGAAGGATGCGACGCGTTTTCTGGTGTCTGAATTATAAATTTGAATATTGCGGTCTGTTGCGATGGCAAAGAGTTCTCCAGACGGCGAATACCGTACGCAGTTGATATCGCTAGCACATCCGATTGAATCTCCTTGTTGCTGCCAGGTTTTGGTGTTCCACAGTTTCGTCGTTTGATCTCTTGAACCACTGGCTAGTACTGTTCCATCAGGAGAAAAGTCCAGCGAGAAGATCAAACTTGAGTGGGCTTTGATAGGTTCCGTGAGTGATTTGGCACTTTCTCCGTGCCAGACGATGACCTCTCCGCCAGTATCACCGCTTGCTATGAATTGCCCGTCTCGTGATACTGCCAAACCCGACACTGCATTGCGATGCCCCATCATCTGCTCCAACACAACACCTGTATTCATGTCCCACAGACGAAGCGTCTTGTCGCCCGAGGTTGTAACCATCCGCCGTTTATCGGGGAAAACTGCGACTGCATGTACCCAGCCCATATGACCTTTGAACTCTTGCAGGGGTGTAGTAATTGGGATGAGCTCCGGCATTTTACTAGAGGTTGATGGCATTGGGCTGGGTTGAGGTGGCCTTTGGAGGTATTGTGGTGTCTTGCGCTAAGTTGCAGAGGTGCATGTATTGTGCGTTTTATGCTGCTTCATTGGATCTACCTGCCTCGTTTGATTAGACGCCCAGGCCCGAACCCTCTACCCTCCACCGTTATGGCAAGAATGTACTCCTATCAGTGTCATACCTGGCGTTTTCGATACTGCAGCCCCTCAGCACTTCTACAATGCAGACATGCGTCCAACTCTTGTCTTCAAAGTTTCCAGAATGTATCCCATCCCATCTAATTGAACAGTCGGTGCTTCCCAGCGCTTGAATCTATCCTACATGACACGTTGATTGTCACATCGAGGAGCTACTCCAGTACGTGTGACTCATCACGTCATTTTTCGAACGCATACACTTAGCTTACTGCAATATCACCCTCCATCCAGTTGACTCCCAAGTGCCCAAGGTCTGCTTCGAAGGGCATGATCTATGCATCATGCATCTACATGGTAACAATGCAGGTTTGCTCATCAAAGCACAAACAAATACCCTGACCTGAAAATACAGCTAGAGTATTTCTACAGTACGAATGTCCATGTGATTAATGGAAGTAATAATGTCTTTGACTTGTGCAACAATGTTATGGTCTGATGCGATCCTCTTGTATTCTCCGACACGCTGCTGCGCTAGTAAAAATGCGTCGAAAGGCTGTCTGAGGCGAACCATCAGCAGCAACGCTCGAGAGACGGGCTCCTCTTCAAAAGACGAATCACCAGAAAACTTGTTAATGTCATGCAGCTGGGAGTCGTCAACCACCTCACTACAATCTCCTATGCTCTCCGTATCAACTGTGCAGTCATGCAGGTGGGAGTCGTCAACCAGGGACCCGGCCTCACTCCAATATCCTATGCTCTCCGTATCATCTGTGCAGTTAGGCTGCTCTGCAAAGTCAGGCACCCCGAGAAGATACCGATCCCATGGACGGACAAGTAAGAATGTCTGCTGAATGGGCTTCGCCCGCGAGAACTGGACTAGAGTCTCTGCAGTGGTGATAAGGAAATCGCGAAGCCCGTCTGCTTTGATTCTATACTCCTTGGCCGGACCGCGTTTCCTTCTGACTTCCGTGACACGGAATGAAATACAAGGCAGATAAAGTCTGCAGTTTGCGAACCGAGGAGCCATCAGCTGTTCAAGCTGCTCATACAATTTGAATGCTACAGTTGTAGACACGGATTGTCGCAACAGAGAGACTTGTGCGTGAATATCATCTTCAGACAAAGGTGGAAGGGTGCGTGGAGGAGTGGTGTAAGATGTGATATGGGCTGGAAGACAGCTGTTGAACTCTGAGGGTTGTCCGATCCAGTCGAGAACAGTGATGTCGCCTGATTGAGCAATAATTTCCTGCAAGAGCCGCCCAAGCGCACGTTGCTTCCTCTCGCCGTAAATGACAGGTAGCGTGATGCCAAATATGCCGAATAATGAGTACGCGACATCTTCCTGCAAAGTCGTGACGCGCTTCGACGCCCATCGCAGCTTCTCGCGCGCGCCGGTCATACCTGGACAAAAGGTCACCAGGGCCTGCGCATCTATGCCCGTCGCATTCTCCAACTCCTTCATGATTGCAGGAGACTCTTTGTGGTTTGGAGAGCGATCGCCGAGATATAACGACCAATCCTTCTGATAAAAAATAACAACTTTGGGAGCGACGAATTCTTGAAATGTCCAACCTCGCTCATTCCAAATACTCCTTGCCAGTGCACCAGGCTGAGATGAAGGAGGGACATCGGATAGGTAGACGATGGTAAGCGCCGAGTGGCGGTACCAGACAAACATGGAATTGACCGATTCCTGAACCTCAGTGTTGTTCCTCTTGTCGATGCAGCAAGTGTCCATCCATGCCCATCTATACCCAGCATCACGAGCGACTTTGCAGAATGACTGCAGTTTCGCGATGCCACCGAGTCTGCTCAACTCGTACACGACTTCGCCTTGAATATCGGCCGACACCGCCTCCGTTTCCTCCCACCTGTGTGATAGCAGGACGCAGCGGAAGTACGTCGTCACTACGTCTGAGATGCGCTCCGTTCGAAGGTCTGAATGCTTCGTTGTGAATGATAAAAGTTCCTTGTACTCTACACTCGTTTTGAAGGCGTTTATTTGTGCTGCTCGATCGCATAACAAGCCCGTGAAGGTATCAAGAAGACGTAGCGGGGCATACTCAAGTTGCATCCAAACAGCTCTTTGGATAGCGTCTTCTACTTGGGATGGATGGACATACTGCTGGCGCAGATCTGCAGAACGAGATGGGCATTTCGGGACGATAAAGGAGTTTCCATGGCTTACCTCGTATCTGCGCTTCGGGAGCATGATCCAACTTGGACAACATGATTGTGAAGGCATCGATAACTTTATCATAACATCGCAAGCCATGCAGCGCTGCATGTGTAAACTGATATCCAATATGAGACGAAGGATCGAGTTCGATGACCTATGCATCATGGAAATCAGCATGAGCTACGAAAATGTAGAAGTGATCACACCTTTTGCGCATCCAGGAGCGCGTCGTCCCATAGCATTTTACCTAACTTTGCCTTACTGCGAATCGCAAAGACAGTGATAGCTGGGATCTGCACGAAACATATTCAATTTGTAGTATATGAGTCAAGGACGAAAACGTGCCTCTGGATTGATGTCATTGGGTGTTGCCCACTTTGAGATCATCTGATCTTTACCCCCACTGAAGATGTGTTTACCATCCACGGAGAAAGTGACGCATGTTGTCTGGGATGAGTACTTGAAGGTGGCAACAATTCGTCGATCTGAGAGTCGCCAGAGACGGACATGGTTGTCACTAGATGTAGATGCGGAGGCGACAAGGGTGCCAGCAGGATTAATAGCGATGGCACAGATATAGTGAGATTGGCCCGTCCAAGGATCACCAACCTGCTGCCAGGTCGATATATCCCATTCGCGTATAGTAGGATCGTTCGAATCGCCGCCTGTGAGAAGGCGTGTACCATCAGGCGTCCACGCGAGTGAGATGTTGTATTTTGTGTGACCCTTGAAGGATGTGACGAGTTTTCTTGTGCCTGAATTATAAATTTCAATGACTTGAATGTGATTCACGTGCCAGCGTTTCTTGGACTCACCTAGAGACCTCATCGTACTGTTACATCAATTTGAGCCACATTTCAATTGCTCACTAAAAGCAGGTGTCAAGTGTGAGTATGGGCTTGTACGTGTTCCTATATGTCCTGTCTCAATGATATATCTCAACCTATCGAGGCTTATTTCATCATACCCAGTTTTCACTGGGAACGTTCAGGACCGGACTGTGGCAACACTATCAGCTTGGTGGTCCATTATACAAGCGCCAGCGAACGCGATGGCAATGTTAGGGACCTCAGCCACGTCATCCTGGTGAACGATTACAGCTGCTTTGAACGTTTTTACTGGCGATGTTACCGTCGTACATTGCAGTAATTGAAATGTGGCTCAAATTGGTATAACAGTATGATGAGGTTTCTAGGTGAGTGACTGTGAGTCCGAGAAACACTCGCATGTGAATCACATTCAAATAGATTCATCCAGTTGTACATTTTATTGGGAAGTCGAATCCTTGCACTCGTAATGACTCGGATCGCAACTATCTCGTCATCGTTTTTTCGAGGGGACTGACATGACTACGGTTCCCGAACGTTGCCATCGGGTTCGCTAGCACATATATAATGAGCAACCGAGTATCATATAGTTTTCCGGCAAACCATGTTCTCCACTGTACCCTTGTTGATACTCCTAGCTTTGTCAGTCACGGGATTGCCCGTTGAAGTTCGCAATTCCCGCGTCACCTTCTCCATAACCAGGAGGCTAAAATTTTCCAATGGTACCAACCAAGATGAAGCTCGCGAGGGGGCCTTCAGGGACAACAACACGCATGGCCGACGTGCTAATTTTGCTTTGGACAATGAATGGTGGTACTCCGTCATATCAGTTGGCGTTGGCTATCCCCCCACATATTGTAAGTTCAACGCTGAGAAACATGCGACTGCTAATCTATTACTGAAGACGACTTGGTTGTCGACAGCGGTAGCTCGATCATATGGCTTGGCGCCAACAAGGACTACGAAATAACCTCCACCAGCTTCCAGACTGAATTTGAGGTGGGAGCAAACTACGAATCTGCCTTCTTCACCGGTATGACATACAACACTATCATAAGTTGAAAATAATTACGATTATCTATAGGAATTCTATACACTGATGTACTCACTTTCGGTGATGATTTCATTACCCCGATGCCAATCGGTGTTGCTTCTGATTATGGGGGCATGGCTTATAACGGTATCCTTGGCATCGGGCCTGCGCACTTGTCAGCCGGCGTCGTGAGAGATTATCCGGACATGATGCTCGAGACTATCACTCATCGCCTGTTTGACATGGGCAGCATTTCTAAGCCCCTTGTTGGTATATTTTTCCAGCCCTCCCGCAGTGATGGAACAGACGGTGGAATACTCAACTTTGGTGAACCTGACCATGACCTCTACACCGGCAGCATCGCATACATGCAAGCTACCTCAGCTCCTAGATCAACCAGACTGATAATAATTGTTTTGTTTCAGTGATGTCACCAAAACCTTCCCTGCAGCGATGTATTGGGGTATCGAACAGAGGATTACCTACGGCACCACGGAGATCTTACCCACCACCTCTGGTATCGTGGATTGTGGCTGCACCATTAATTATCTTGCCTCTGGTATGTATTTAGAATCAGCGAGCAATTTTTTATGCATTCTAATCAACGTTTGATAGATGCCTTTGAGAATTACAGGGTTGCAACTGGCGCTGCATTTGATGAGATGACTACACTTCTCTCTATCACCCCTGAGCAGTATGGTGCACTGGATGACCTGAAGTTCCATATTGGGGATGTATGTTAATTCTGTCAACCTCACATCCCTTGTTCACCATTTTGCATGGCAGAAAACTTACAGTCTCACCCCTAACGCTCAAATCTGGCCTCGTTATCTCAACTACAAAATTAATGGTCTTGAGGGGGGTGTATATCTCGTGTTTAAAAGCCTTAGCACACCCGTTGGCCATGGGGATGACTTTCTTCTTGGCTATGTTTTCCTTCAGCGCTTCTACACTTCGTTTGATGTTGCCAAGTCCCGTGTCGGTTTTGCCACAACCATGTTCACTGATGCTACCACCAACTAATATGGAATTGCCAAAGTACATAAAGCATGTTTCTCTGCCACAAAGGAGCATATGGATTTGAAGGTTGTGTGGACTCTTCAAGGTAATGCATTATACATTATAGAAACCTTGGATCTGCCACAGAGAGCTAATGGGAGTCAGAAGTTGGTATCTTATATTGAATATATAGCATGAAGGAGAGTCAACTGTGAAGTTAAGTAGCTGTACTTCAGGTGCATAGAGTGTTGGAAATCTGAATTTTCCATAGAACATAGCTGACATTACACTTTGGTCACCCCATTTCAGGTACCTCTTAGGTTGTATTATACCTATGAAGGTTTTCACCCAAGGGGTACTTTGGAGGTGGTCTGGCTGATGTTTGTTTGGTCTTTTCCCAAGTACAGTGGCTCAAAAAGTGTCTGAATGTTTGTGCATTTTTGACTAATTGGACAATAGCAAGTCAGCACCTGAACATAATATAGAGGTATAGGAACATGTCTGAAAGCCTTATATCATGGCTTGAATCTGAGCTATGCAGCATGTGAAAATGACCTCATAAGGGTGAGATATGATAATTCTAACCTTATGACTCATTTGGACACTTTTTTGACTTTGTATTTAACCAATCCTATTGTATAAATCTAGTACTTTATGTTACTCCCCTTGGCTTTAATCACTGCTGCTACCCTTCTAGGCATACTTTCTATCAATTTCTGACACTCCTCTTTTGAAACTTTTTCCCACTCTGCTGCAACTCTCTCCCATAGTTCAAATAGCCCCTTTGGAGGATCTTGATAGGCAGCAAGGAACCTTTTGAGTAATTCTGTTAAGACTGTACTCAATAGGTGAGAGATCCAAAGGGCTTTGGCCTCAGTTCATACACTGTGCCCCTTTTCTGAGTATTGCCCCTTATTTTAGCAAAGTAATATATGTCTGAGGATCCAGAAGTGTTTGTGTGATGAATCTGAAGGTCCAAAGGTATCAGATATGATATGTCTGAAAGATATCCAGAACGTATGGATGGAAAGAGTGTGTCCAAAGGGTATCTAGAGTGTATGGATTGATTCAAGATATAAGGCTAGTATTGGACAAGGTCCAAACTAGAAGCTAACAGATATAGACTACCAAAGGTAGAGTCAGAAGTGTGGACTTTAGGAATCAATCCTAAGTCTCAGAAGATACTAGAGCTGGAAGAGGCTCAAGTTCAGAGGAACAGAATGAGCAGAATCTAAGATAATATTTGAACTAAGGTTCTCTAGAGTTGTACAAGCAGTTTATATACTGTAGGTAGCTAGTATGGATAATCAGCAAGTCCAGGACTGGAGGGCTATGCACAAAGTATAACAGAAGTCTATGAGTAAATGTGCAGTGGATCAGTAAACATGAGTTGGATATGAAGCACAGGTAATGGATCAGTAAGTAGGACAGGAATATACACAGCTGGGACACCAGTACAGGTAGATCACTGAAAGGAGATAGAAGCAATTATGCACAGTGGAATTAGAACACCAGAAGCTAGAGGTTTTGGATGGGTGATCTGGACTGAATCTGTGGTCCAGACAGAAGCAGGATTGATTGGATCAGATCAGATCTGAGATCAGATGTATGGAATATGACAGTATCCCCCCTTTAGGGCCAAATCCCTGAGGCACAAGAAGTGTCAATCTGGATCAGATGAAATTAATGCAAGACAATGGAGAAGTTTGATGGTTGATGTGCTGAGTCTGTAATCCACCAGATATATGGACATCAGATGTCTGGAGTGATTCCTAACCCCCACTTTATCCTATATATCACAACAACTGCTTTTATCATATCTGGAGAAGGATCTCATATCCCTGACCCTGCTGCAGACCTTGTAGTGGACCTGGAGAAGAAGTTGGCAGCTGCCAAAGCTGCAGCCAAAGCCGAAAAGGAGCAGAAGCATAAGGAGGAGGAGGAACAGAAGCATCAGGAGGATCTGCAAAAGATAGAGGAGGCCAAGAAATGGAGGGCAGCAGCAGAGGAAAAGAGGCATAGGGAGATTGCAGCAGAAACAGTGAGTTTCAGATGTTTGTTCTGTACCTCTCCTAATGTTCAGAAGTCTTGTGCCTTGTCTTTGGACAACAATGAATCCTGTGCATGTTGCACTGGAAAGGGTCAGATCTATCTGTGGATGGATGTGGAAAAGAATGCCATGGTGAGTCTATACAGCCATTTTGGATCTGAGCTAATGGACTTTTGGATAGATCAAATCTTGTGATCCATGCCATAGAGACAAGGGCACTTGTCCTGGAAGGCCTGGATCCATCAAGGTTCTGAGGGGCAAGGGCAGGAAGAGGCAGCACACTGTTGGATCTCCATCTCTGAGGGGTAAAGGTAAGAGGCATAAGAGGAGTCTGAGTCTGGAACCTTTGGAAGTTGTGGAGGATGACAGACAACCTTTGGTGATGGCTGTCAACAACATCTTGGCTGAGTTGGTTTGGACCAATTCTCTCCTAGAATGGAGCATCCTGGCAGTGGAAGGTAGTAGGGCTGCAATGGATTGGATGAGCTCTAGGCTGGAGTTGTTCCTACAGAAACAGAGGGAGTTTCAGGCCTTGCTTTTTGGGGAGCTTCAGTTGGAAATTTGGATACCATTGGGTGAGGTTCAGACACCTTTGGATATTGAGGAGGAAGATGAAGAGATGAATAAGGATTCTGGAAGTGAGGAGGATGGATCTGGAGAGGCAGAGGAGTCTATGGAAATGTAGTCATTCTCAGTTCTGTGGCCTTTTCCAATACTTGTACTTGTATTTCATATGTCCTTCATGTACTTCAGATTTGAATAGGACCAGGTTTGTCTGGATATGCAGAGTGGAAGTCAGATATGAGTTCAGATGCATTTTTGAGCTCAGTAGCAAGTAACCATGAAGTCTCTTCATCTGTTCCTTCATATCTGGATCATTGGATGAGGTACAGAAGCTGACATTGACATCTATGACAATCAAGTCTAGAGTCTAGGATTTCAGATATTTCATATTCTGGTTCTCCATCAACCTCAACTAGAGGAGGAGGAGGAGATTGGATGTAATTGGGGATGGTGTTCAGAACTGCTGGTTCTAGCTAGGAGATGTGGAATACAGGATGTATGGAACACATAGAATCCAGAAGTCAGATGGTGAAGGAATGTGTGCCTGGACAAGACATGATTTCAAATGGACCTAAATTCTTTTCTGAAAGTTTCTTCAATGGGCAAGTGGAACAGAAGTACTTAGCTTTAATGAAGACTTGTTCTCCAATCTGGAAGTTTGGAGCAGGTTGTCTTTTAGCATCTGTAGGTCCTTGATAGTGTTTCTGTGCTTTGGACATTTCTTCTTGGAGGAATGGGTGAAGTTCATTAAGGTCTAGGGCATATTCCTGGGCATGGATGGAGGATAGACTGCATTCTGGATGGATGGAAATATTTGGATGATAACCCTTATTGGTGAAGAAGGGTGATACTCCTGTAGTAGCACTTGGGGCATTATTGTATGCAAATTCTACTAGGGGTAGTAACTCAGACCAGTTGTCCTGCTGATAGTTGCAATAGATTTGGAGGTATTGTTCCAGCATTTGATTGGCACATTCAGTCTGTCCATCCCCTTCCAGATGGTATCCAGATGTGAAGTGTAGTACCATGTCTAATCCTTTTCCTAAGGACCAGAAGAAGTGGGATATGAACTCAGTTCCCTGATCTGAGGTTACATGGTGTTACAGTTGTATGTGCCCCTATACATTTTCTCTTTGCTTGTATACACATGACTCTATTTTGGCTTACATCATCATTTCCTTGTACAACACCTTTTGCATATGATCACTTGATCATATGTTCATATGTTCATATGTGTCTCTTGCATGTCTCCATGTCTTCCTTTCCCTCTCATGTCCAATATGCTGTACTACAATTGCCTTCCTCATTAGGATATGCAACTGATCCCACATACTACAAACTTGCCCTAAAGTCCTACAGTACTTTAGTATATAAGCACCTATAGATGTGTTAGAGACATGCTCAGAGGGTTAATGGATCATAAAGGGCTTTGGCCTCAGCTTATGCGCTATGCCCCTTACCTGAGTATTGCCCCTTAATTTCAGATGAAGTCCTAGGGGGAGTTCTGGTAAAGTCCAGATGTAGTCTGGACAAACTCTAGGACAGGATAGCTCAATAGAGCTCCAAAGGACTTTTGGATGAGCACAGGAATGTGCTGGAACTATTTCCAGATGATAGAGGATGACAATAAGACTACTTGGACAAAGTCCAGAGTAGAACAGTGAAGGATGTTACAATAGGATGAAGGATAGAATAGTACTGGACCATAGGACCAAGGGTCTGAAGGTCTGAAGGTATGAGGATCCAAAGGTCTGAGAATCCAAAGGTATGAGGGTATGAGGATCTGAAAGTATGAGGATCTGAAGGTACAGATGTCCAAAAGTAGGAGTAGTGGAGTGCTGGATGGATGACGGATGGATAATGGATGGATAGATGGATAGACAGATGGATGGATGGATGGATGGATGGATGGATAAATGGATGGATGGATAAATGGATGGATGGATAGATGGATAGATAGATAGGTGGATGGATGGACGGATAGATGGATAGATGGATAGGTGTACAGATAAACAGATGATATTACTACTATAGAGGAGTAGGTCTGGATGTGGAGTAGAGAGAGTATAGACTACTTCGGACAAGGTCTGAAGTAGAAACTAACAGAGGAAGACTACTGCAGGTAGAGTTAATGGTGGAATGGAAGACAGACTACAATTGGACAAAGTCCAAAAGTGAATATATGATGGAGAGTCAAGGCTCCAGACTAGGGAGTACTCCCATAGTCCAGAGCCAGAGACTTACAAGGGCTGGAGCCCAAGTGAGAATGGAAACAGAGAATTATATAGACAGCAGGATAAGTAAGGATACAAGCAATGATCAGACTAAGGTCTGCAGGAGTTGTACTATGAGTTTATATACTGTAGGTAGCATGCTGGAAGGTAAGTAAGCATAGTCCAAGGCTATGTCAGAAACATAATAGTAAGTACAGCAAAACATCAGACTATGAACTCAGAGATAAATCTTGTATGAAATAACTTATTGAGATGGAGATAGAGATAACCAATAGCTGGAGGCAGAGATGACCAAGAGGCAAAGGCAGGGATAACCGAGAGCTGGTTGCATAGGTATATCCTAAAAGGGGTAATGCACAGGTGCGCAGGAATGGTTTCAGATATGAACATGGATCGGATATGGATACAGATCAGATATGGATCAGATATGAATTGGACAAGTGTATCAGACTGGATATGTGAACTGGATTGAGTGGGGATTGGATGGATGTGGATATGAGCAGGGTGTTATAGTGCAAGCTGAGTGTAGAATCTGGTATATGACAAGATGCATGTATATTCTTTACTTTAATCTTACTGGGTTTTACCTGGAATCTCCTATCACTAGAGCCTCTCAACTCTAGTTGCTGTGAACATCATCTTCCAAGCTTAACACTCTTAAGTCTTGGTCAGAACACAATCTTGTTATATTTGACTGAGCCAGTCTAGTCCTCTCTACTGAGACTATACTGTCTTTGTTGTCTATAGAAGCATAGTACTCTTTTGTACTTTGATACTGAACTCATACAACATGTCACTCTCTTTTGAGTTGTCATCACATGACCAACCCCAGTTGTAACACATGGGACAGAACACCATGCTTGGAGAATATGTGAAGGAGAAAGAGGCAGGTGAGATCCAGAGAGGTTATGGTGTCATGAGTTGGAACAAATATGGCTTGCTTGGATAGGTGGTCTATGATGATAAGGATAACTGTATAGCCAGATGAGTCCAGAAGTTGCTCAATGAAGTCCATAGAGATGGAATTCCATGGTTTCTCTGGAACAGGGAGTTGTTTGAGTAATCTGTATGGCTTGTGTCTTGGAACTTTGGCTTGGGTGCAGGTATGTATCCCAGGCCAAGTGTAGTTGCATCAGATGAGCTCAAGGGTATGATTTTGTCTGAAGTGTCTGGATAGGGGGTGATCATGGCAGTTACAGAGGATGCATAGTCATAAGTCATTGGCTTCTGGGACATAGATACAGTTGTTGCAGTAAAGGAATCTACTATTATTCACTGTCCATCTTGGATCCAAGGGTACTGGAAGATGCATTTTGGAGATAGGGTCATTGGGAAGTGCAATCAGGATGTCTTTCTGAAGGTTTTCCATATCCATGAGCACAGCTGCTCTAAGGACTGGAGGTGCTAGGATTGTGGCCCATAGGGATGAAGCTAACTGTTTGGAGGTGAATACTGGATGGATATTATGAGGATTAACTTGAGTGTAGTCTTTATCTCCCTCTTTGGGGTAGATGTCCCAATGTTTAGTAAGGGAATCTGACTTGGCTCTGAGTTTTCTGGGACAGAAATAGATGATGAGGTTGAACTGATGGAGGGATTCTGACCAGCAAGCCTGTGGTATAGAAATACTCAAGGTTCTTGTGGTCTATAACAATATCTATAGGCTCAGACAGGCCTTCTAGGTAATGTCGCCAGGTCCAGAAAGCCTTGTGGATGGCTAGGAGTTCCTTGTTGTGGGTGTCATAATTGAGTTCTGGCGTGGATAGTGTACAGGAGTAGTAGGCAACTGGATGGAGTTCTGAGTCTGGACATACAATGGAAAGTATTTTAGCAATAGCATAGTCAGAGGCATCAGTTTCCACAACTATAGGAACATCTAGAATCCAGTGGGTAAGTATTGGAGTGGAAGTGAAGGCCTTCTTGAGTGTTTCAAAGGATTTCCAGCAGTCCTCAGAAAAGTTCCATGGAACTCCTTTGCATGTAAGCCAAGTGAGGGAAACTATGATATCTGAGTAATTGAAGATGAATCAATAATAAAAATTAGTGAACCTGAGGAAGGATTGAATGTCCTTGATCTTCTGAGGTTCTGGCCAGTTGACAATATATTGGATCTTCTCAGATGACATTGTCAAGCCTTCTGGAGATAGCAGGTAACCAAGATACTTGACAGAGGATGAGTGGAATTTGTATTTTTTGGGTTTAGCATAGAGTTGATGTTTATGGAGGTGGCATTGTACTTCTCAGACATGTTTCCTATGACTCATAAGGTCCTTGGAATAGATAAGAATGTCATCCAGATACATGATAATGCATATATCCAGCATATCAGCAAATATGCTATTAACAAAGCATTGGAAAGCTGCTGGAGCATCTGTAAGACCTTCTGGCATTACTAACTATTCATAGGAACTATCATGCATATGGAAGGAGGTTTTCCACTCATCTCCTTCCTCTATCTGGATGAGGTGGTAAGTGGAATGGAGATTGATTTTGGTATAGACTTTGGCACAGCTTGGAGAGTCTAGGAGGTTGGCAATGAGGAGTAATGGATATTGGTCCTTCTTGGTAATCTGGTTAAGGCCATGGAAGTCCACACAAAGATGAAGGGAGCCATCCTTCTTCTTGACAAACAGGACAGGGGCTCCATAAGGGGAAGATGAGGATCAGAGGAGTCTGGATGAGATGTTTTTGTCAAGGAACTTCTAGAGGGCTTCAAGCTCGACCAGAGAAAGAGAGTATATGGTTCCAAAAGGTGGACTGGCCCCTTCCTCTAACTCAATTTTGAGATCATAGGGTTGGTGAGGAGGGAGCTACCCCACTTTGTCCCTGTCAAAGACATCTGTGAACTCATGGTATTTGGAAGGGATTCTGGAGAGGTCTGGAGGATTGGATGGTATGAATGTGGATCAGAGGTTGGCTTCCAATGGACAGAGGTAGATGCTGAACTAAGTAAATCCTTCTAACTTGCAGGCACAGCAAAAGGCCACTACATTTATCAGAGATATGTTAGGGACTGAGATACCAGTGGAGGGTTTGGATTTGGTTGGAGGAGGAGTCTCCACCACAGATGGGATGCTCAGAGGCAATGGAGATGTCAGAGAGAAAGTTTCTACCTTGGATGGGGATGGGACATCCAGAGGTAGCAGAGGTGTTGAATGGGAAATTTCTGCTGCAGATGAAATGTCTGAAGGCAGCAAAGATGCAGATAGGTTTAATGATGTTTCTTGTATAGTCATCCAAAATTTGATGCTGCCTAATACCCAGTCAATCAATGGATTGTGTTGGGTGAGCCAGCTATATCTGAGAATAATATAACAAGAGGAATCCAAAGGGGTGACATAGAACATATTGGAGGTGACTATGCTGGAAGATAATTGGATGGTCAAGTTTATGGCTTCAGAAATATTATTATTACAGGTACCATCAAACAAACAGAGCAATAGTGGAGGAATCTGATAAGTAGGGATTATATGTTTTCAGATGAAACTAGTGTCTATGAAGCAGTGAGAAGAACCACAATTGATGAGGGCAGAAAATTCAGATATATTGGAGAACAATGGAAGAGAGATGTATGAGCATACAGAGTTTGGATCTGGAAGGGTTACAGCATTGAGTCATAGCTCTGTTGTACAGGTTGGGCCAATGCAACCCCCATTCTGTATGGAGTTTGTGACTGATTTCTTCAACCTTATCTTCTTGTCACTATCAATATGATCTTGTTGCCACTGATATCTGTTGTTGCCATCAATATGATTCCTTATGATCACACTATTTGCCTATCCTGTCCTTAGCCTACATGAAACTGTGTGAAATATACTGATCATCATGTAACAAGGTTCATAGCATGCAAGACTTCAGTGCATCTAATATATCTTTGTGACTATTGATTGCTAATTGATCTTTCATTGTGCCATGAGGCCAATAGAACACCAGTAGAACTAATAAATAACTAATTGAATAGCTCTGGCTGTTAAGCACCTGGACTCAAGGATACATTTTACTCATACATTTTCCACTCACCTGTATCATGCCCCAAAAGGCCAGTGCAAGTCACAAGTACACAAAGATCATGAAAAAGTGTCCCTCATGCAAAAATGTGAAGGTAGGTCTTGTGGTACTACTATTACTTATGCATGCAACTAACATAATATTATAGGTAATTAAAAAATTCATGTTTAAACCTGTCTTTGAATTTGGATGCAAGTCAGATTGGCATCCATAATGAACAACCTCAACCTCTGGCATCAGACCATCAACTAATATTATTAATTAACTCAGAAGACATAGACAAGAACAAGGATAACAAGATGGAGGAAGATGATGTCAAGAGAAGAGACAATATTGAGGTAGATAATAAACATCTCAGGCAGCTGAATCCACTGCCAGACTCCCAGCAGCTTCAAAGGCAACAGCTTCATCAACCAAGCCTGTTGCACAACTACCACACACTATTCAGACAGCCAAGTCCATTGTCAGACTCCTGGCAGCTCCAACAGCAACAGCTTGGACAACCAGGCCCATCACACAATTACCACCTACCATTCAGACAGCCAGGTGCACTGCTGGACTCCCAGCAGCTGCAGCTCCAACAGCAACAGCCTAGACATCTAGGCCTGTCACCAGTGAAACAAGTCAATCTAACCTGAGCAGTAGGGAACTACTACCTAGGTTAGTATATGAGTCAAGTGCTCTGCCTATGCTACTACACTTGCAAGCAAGAACATTCAACCCTAAAGGGGCCTGCTGTCTACTGAAGTAAAAGAAAGTGCACACTATAATGGACACAAAAGTCCAAAGCTCTACAGTTGAGTCCAATGATTCTACATGATGTCTGAAGTACAGGAATTTCTAGGCTACAGGTCAGTAACTGTGAAGAAGGCAATAAGAGAGTGCTATTATGTACTTGAGGTCATTGTATATGTTTAGTAAGGGTCAATATAATGATGGGATAGGAGTTTTGCATAATGATAATGAATGACTATGATATTGCCTGCCTATGGCTTGTTAGACAGAGACCAAGTATCTGGGGCAATCCCCCTTCTACAGGATGGTATGAAATAGTGTCTACAGGTCCCTTATAACATGCTATGTGAAAGTCCAGAGTACTATAGGAAAAAGTAGGCAAGTCCACTCCAGGTCCAAAATTCTATGCAATACAGTGAGGTGCAAAACTGTTAAAATGCTTGGTACTTTTTCAGTGTACACAATGTAGCTGTTACGACTGGGATGGGCTCGTTGAACGACGGTTCAAAAGAGAACAGCGGTCGTTAACGTATCAACACTTTACGTAGAAAAGACTACAACGTTGTCAGATGACACAGATGGTTTCGTGCTGGGTGCAGTATGAAACTGGCTGAGTCGAATATAATCGTGTTCAGACTAAGGCTTAGGAGTGCTAAGACTTAGAAGATGACTTCACAATGATGACTAGAGTTGAGAAGCTCTAGCGAAGGATGTTCCAGGTAAAACCCAGTAAGATTCAAGTGAGGAATCTACAAGTACAGGAGAGCCTTTAAATACTAAAGTATGTAGGGACTTTAGGGCAGGCTTGAGACAGATATAATCGGTAAGTAACCGTGTATGGTATACAACGACATGAGTCAATGGAATGTGATGGAACGTCATGGAATGTATGAGTCAGAATGCTATGACATCAATAGAAGTCCATAGAATGTTGTAGAACATGAAAGAGAAAAGTAGAACGTATGGTCAAGTGACCGTGAGTGAAGTAAGACGATCATCTGATCATGTAAGAATACAACCGTAAAGGTATAGGTCATCTGACCGTGTAAAAGTACAACCGTTAAGGCAATAGTGACATAAGCAAGCAGGGAAAATGAATAAGGGCATACAACGATTGTAACAGTAGCACCTGTATGCATAGGAATTATGCTTAGTGTTAGTGAGACATTATATAGTATCAACCATCGGCTACAATCCGACACTTGGGTCACATGATTTGGCCCTGAGCACATGAAGATATGACCAGGTGCAAAACTGTTACAATGGTATCTTTGCCTTAAAATAGTCATATCTTCACATGCTCAGGGCCAAATCATGTGAAAAAAGTCAGATTGTAGCAAACAGTTGGTACTATATAATGTCTCACTAACACTAAGTATAATTCCCATGCATACAGGTGCTACATTGTATACACTGAAAAAGTACCAAATATTGTAATAGTTTTGCACCTCACTGTAAGCTATGAGGCACTGCAGCTTGTGAGAATACATGTAATAACACTGCAATGCATCAGGAATGGAAATATTAATGACTATACACCAGTGGAGCTAGCTAGGACTGGACTGGACATGGGGAGAACAAGTGTGAAGGTTTCTGAAGCACAGGCACATACTACAGTGACTCATCTCTGTATTATAGTGGTACTCAAAGTAACTTTTGAAACTCACTTAAACACTTCAAACTCCCGGCTCAAGTATGACAGAACTCACTTAAGACTAACAGAAATAAGGTTGAAACATGTTC
>MU172940.1:241777-267311 GCA_016695475.1 Suillus decipiens | reverse complement strand
GATAATTCTAATTCACCATCATCAGCAGATTCAATATGATTGATATTACCACTAAGTATACATGAAGTTTCTAGAAACACAGAAGGAAACCAGCAGTTGCTGAAAAACAAGGACAATGAGACACTGTCACCACTTTGAAGGCCAGGCATGGAGGATTGGAGATGGGAATCTCATCTTCCCACAGAATGGTGGCCACGCAGTAATCCAGTTCATCCCAAGCATAACATCGAGAACGCCCATAATCTTGAACTCAACATCGGTGGTGAGAGTACAGCAATAAATCACTGGGGCCATGTGGATTTCAGCAAAACACGAACTTGGGCACAAAGAGCCGAGCAAACGAGCAATCGAAGAAGACAAGAGAAGAATATGATTCAGGGTCAAAAGCAACAGACGCAGGAAGACGACTGATTTGAACTTGACATCGGTAGTGAGAGCACGGCAATGAATCACTTAGGCCACAGGGATTCCAGTGAAACACGAACTTGGGCACAAAGAGCTGAGCGAATGAGCAATCGAAGAAGACAAGAGAAGAATACGATTCAAGGTGGAGGGCAGACAAGCAGCTTGAAGATGAGTCAGAAGGGTGCTTGGACTTTCCAGAAGAAGGTGCGAAGGGTGCTGGAGGATCCATCAAGTGCACATGAGCATCAGCTCGAAGTCTTGCAGAGCGATGCACACATTGACGAGTAGGAGGCATAGCGTTTCAAGGTCCACCCTGCAGCACTTGCCTAACTTTGAATTGAGGTGCCGTTTGTTGAGGCTTTAGCCGAGAGTTTAAAGCGTTTAAGCGAGTTTCAAAAGGTGTTAAGTGAGTTTCAAAAGTTACCTTGAGTACCACTTATATGAGTGAGCAGACATGCATAATATCCCATCTAATACAGCCAGTGGATTATGGGCCCATGGTAGAAATATCCTTAACTGTGATGGATAGGCTGGGATAAATATTATTTCCAATGGAGATGGAAGGGTGTGGGAATATCATTACCAATGGAGATGGGCAGGCCCATCTCAGCATATCTTCAACTATGATAGATGGGCTAGGAGAAATATTCTTTCTGATAGAGGTGGGTGTGCAGATGTAGGGAATATGTAGAGCAGATGAGTGGGCCAAGGGTATTAGAGCTGTGTTTGGAGGGTTAATGAATCATAAAGAGCTTTGGTCTCAGCTCATACACTGTGCCCCTTACCTAAGTATTGCTCCTTAATTTTGGATGAAGTCCTAGGGAGAGTTCTGGTGAAGTCCAGATGAACTCTAGGACTGGATAGCTCAATAGAGCTCTGAAGGACCTCTGGATGAGTGCAGGAATGTGCTAGAACTATTTCTGGATGATAGGGGATGATGACAAGACTACTTGGATGAAGTACAGAATAGAACAAGTGAAGGATGTTACACAATAGGTTGAAGGATAGAATAGGACAGGACCATAGGACCATAGGACCAAGAGTCCAAGGGTCCAGAGGTATGGAGATCCAAAGGTACAGATATCTGAAGGTAGTCCAAAGGTCTGAAGGTACAGATGTCTGAAGGTGGTCCAAAGGTATGTCCACTCCACTGACCCTCCAAACTACAGGAAGCTGGAAGATTTCCTCTGAAGCTTCAAGAAAGTGTTTGCATCCTTAAATTCAACCTGATCTGCAATTACCAAACTCTGAGACCTGAAGCAGGGTACCAAAGACCTGCAGACCTATATTGCTGACTTCACCTTCCTTACCAGCCAGGCTAAAATCACTGATGAGAATACCAAAATCCAGTTCTTCCAGGATGGCCTGAACATGGGCATCCTAACTAGATTGTTCAACACCAGCAATGTCCTAGAAACCTTTGAAGATATCACTGAAACATGCATTAACATTGACAACTCCTATCACCAACTCATGTCTATTCAAAATTGGTACACACCCCAGAAGAAGTCTCAGAAGTACAGAAACTCCCAGTACTCATCCTTCTACAACCCAAACATGATGGAGGTAGATTGTCTTACTCAAACTGAGAAGACTGAACATATGAAGAAAGGCAAGTGTTTCAACTGCCACTAGACTTGGTATTATGCCAGAAGCTGCCCTAAGAAGAAGGAGAACTCCACTCCTGTATGCTAGATGGAGAATGAAACATCCAGATCTGGGTCAAAGACAGATGATGTAGAAAGCGATGACAAAGAAACTGTCAGGCAGTTGACCCAGGATTTTTGATCTGGAGAAATAGATCAATGTAAATTTCTCCATCTGTACTATTACAACTTGTATGAGCTGTAGGTGAAAAAAAGGAATTTCATGTTCCCATTACCCTCATTTTGCATACTCATCCACAATCTGTTGAAACCACTGCCATCATTGACTCTGGAGAAGCTGGGACCTTCATCTCTGAAGACTTTGTAAAGCTCTATGGAATCAGCCAAAGAAGACTTAGTAAACCATTCAAGGTTACTACTGCCAATGGCTCCTATGTAAAAAGGGGGCTGATCATGCACTACTGTCTATTAGTTGTGAAGATTGATGAGTGCACCATGTATGGGAAATTCAATATTACTAGGTTAGGAAGATGAGACCAGATTCTCCTTGGTATTCCCTGGTTATGTGCCATGAACCTGGTCATTGATTGGACCACTGAAACTGTAGTGCTGTCATGCATGAAGAAATCCAATCTCATTGAAATTGACATAGATATTACATTACAGAAATTCAGCAATAAAGCTCAAGAATTTGCCACAGATGAGAAGAAGAAGAAGAAGAAGAAGAAGAAGAAGAAGAAGAAGAAGAAGAAGAAGATTGAAGAACTTGTTCTTCCCTATCTCCATGAATTCTGAGACATCTTCACTGAAGAAGGTCTCAATCAACTTCCACCAGAGCATCCCAGCATCAATCACCAAATTGAAACAAAACCTTGTTTCATCCCTTGCACATCAAAAGTGTACCCTTTGTCCAAAAAGGAAAGAGAAGCTGTTAAGACTTTTATTGATGAGAATGTTGCTAAGGGGTTCATTTCCAAATCTAAATCACCCCAAGCAAGTAGCTTCTTCTTTGTAGGAAAGAAGAGTGGAGAGCTCTGTCTCTGCCAAGATTATTACTACATTAATGACTGAACAATAAAAAACACCTATCCACTCCCCCTACCAATATCACTTGTTGCTTGACTACATGACACCTGCTTCTTCACAAAAATGGATATTTGGTCTGGCTATAACAATATTCACATACATCCCAATGATTGCTGGAAGGTGGCCTTTACCACCAAATTCAGCCTCTTCAAACCCAATGTCATGTTCTTTGGCTTATGCAACTCCCCTGCCATCTTCCAAGCTTATATGAACTGAACCTTTCAGCAAGAAATTAATGAGGGATGGATGGTGATTTATATGGATGATATCCTGATCTTCTCAAAAATGATTGAGGAGCACCAGTAATGCATGAAACATGTCTTGGAACAAATTTACAAGGAACATTTGTTCCTGAAACCAGAGAAGTGCACCTTTGATGTCCAAGAAGTTGAATACCTGGGGATGATTATTAGACCCAGAGAAATTGCCATGGATACTGCAAAGACCAAGGAGATCACCAAATGGCCAACCCCATGAATGGTCAAAGACATCCAGTCATTTTTAGGCTTTTGCAACTTCTACTGAACATTTATCTCACACTATTCCAATGTGGTGAGACCCCTTATCAACCTCACCAAAAAGAACACTCAATTTGCATGGACATCCAAATGTCAAGACACCTTCAAAATCTTGAAAGAGAATTTTACCAAACAACTAGTACTTCAAAACCCTGACCTGACTTAGCAATGTGCAGTTGCCACTGATGCATCCCTCATAGCAATGGGGGGAGTCCTGCTCCAGACAAATGAAAATGGTGTCTACCACCCATGCACCTATCTATCCCAGTCTTTAAATCCTGCTGAATGAAATTACCAGATTTTTGATTGGGAATTACTGGCTGTTATCTGTGCCCTGACCAAATGACATCATTACCTTGAAGGGAACCCACATCCTGTAATTGTTTTTACTGACCATAAGAACCTTCTGTACTTCCACACTGCACAGAAGTTGACTTGTTGGCAAGCCAGGTGACAGCTTATATTGTCCACCTTTGATATTATCTTGCATCATGTCCCTGGCGCTAAACTCACCACTCCTAATGCCCTCTCCCATCACCCAGATCATAATAATGGTAGTCATGATAATGAAGATACCATTCTTCTTCCTGATTCCCTTTTTGTCTGACTAATCGATACAGATCTACTTGATGTATTGGGTAGTTCTGACCCTCTTGATGATCCAGTGTTCAAAATGGCATCTGCCTTCCCCCAATGAAATCCACACTCTCTGACTGGAAGATTGATAATGGTATCCTTTATTTCCATAACAATGCCTACATTCCCCTATGCACCATGCTGCCATCCTTTCTTGCCATCATTATTATCCTGCCACCAGTCACCTAGGCCATTTTAAAACCAAAGAACTTGTCAAGCATGAAGCTTGGTGGCCCTCTATGGGGGTTTTTATCCATAAGTACATTGAGGGTTGCACCCTCTGCCAGCAAATGAAAACTGACACCCACCCAGTCAGGCCCCTGCTCATCCTGATCCTGTCCTCTGCCACCTGGCCATTTTCTCAGGTTTCCATTGACCTCATCACCAACTTGCTTGTCTATAATGGTTTTGACAGCATCATGGTTATGGTTGACCATGGCCTTATTAAGGGGGTGATTATTGTTCCTTGCCAGAAAACCATTCCCTCAAACAGATGGCCAAACTGAATGGCTCAATAAAGAGCTCAAAACCTATCTCTGGATCTACTGCCAGAACAACCCTGATGAATAGGTAGAACACCTTCCTATCACAGAATTTGCCCACAATTACCAAAAGCACAATGCCTGAAATGCCTCTCCATTCTTCCTCATGATGGGCTATGAACCTCATGCCATTCCACACCTTATTCCCAACTCTACCATACCATCAGCTGAAGAATGGGTACACTCCCTTCAGAAAATATGCAAAGAAGCCATCACTTGCCATAATCTTGCAATGCAGAAGATGGCTGAACAATCACATGGAGAGAAGTATCTGCCATGGAAGAAGGGTGATAAGGTTTGGCTCTCCACAGCAAACCTTTGTCTAAAACTTCCATCCAAGAAGCTTGCACCAAAGTGGTACAGACTGTTCCCTATCAAAGAAGTTCTATCTCCAATTATGTTCAAACTCCACTTACCCACACAATGGAAGATACACCCCATATTCCATGCTTCTGTCCTATCATCCTATAGTGAAACTGATGTACACAGCCTGAACTTCCTTGAACCTCCCCCTGATGTCATTGAAGAAGAAGAGTATGAAGTAGAAGCAATTCTCTTGCATAAAGGAACAGGCAATAAATGCCACTACCTTGTGTCTTGGAAGAGATATTCTTCAGCAAATAATGAGTGGCTCCCAGAAGATAATCTCCAAAACCCTGCTGAAATCCTGAAGGCTTATAGGAAGTGACATGTCCTCTAGCTTTTTGCATTTGCTTTCCATACTACGACATTTCACAGATACTCCTCTACCATCATCTATGCCTGCCCCCTTCATGAACCCTGCTTTGCTTGCCTCCCAGTCCATACTCATAAACCCTTCCTTCATCACACCTATCCTGACTTCTCCTCAAATGACCATTGCCAATGTCAATGACCCAACACAAGAAAACTACCACAACCTTGTCACTGATATCCAAAATACCTCGCTCATCATATCAGCCCTCCTTTGTGAAGGACATGCCATCAAAATCAACAATGCACTCCAAAGACAGCACAACCATGTCCCCCAGCTCATCATCAACCTTATCAGAACCACCTCCCTATTGGGAAGAATTGCTGCTGACATTAAATATTCTCATATCCAGCAGTGCCTCTATCATGTGGAAAGATGTATTCAACATTATGGCATGCTGCTGCTGTCTGATACTTTTAAAAGCCATGTTGAAGAAGTCATCCATATCATTTCTGAACAACATGCAGGTGTTGCTTGTCCACCATCTCTGCACTGAGTTGAACTGACACATACTCCTCTTACCACCTCCTATTCAAACTCTTTTCCTCATGTTGATTCCATTGTTGGCTTATTATCCAGTATTAAGGAGGCATCCACTTTCCTCGTAAAAGACTTACACCTCCACATCTCTGACAACCCCAAAGCCCAAGAAACACTAGAACATCTTGCTACTCCCACACTACTCTCATACTCCAAAAAGACACTCAGATTGAGTCAAAGATGCTACCCTGACCATCCCTACTCCAGAATAACTCACTGCTGCCACTCCCTTCATTGCTGAAATGAATACTGTCATCACTGAAGAACATCCTGCCAAGCTCTATACAGCATTCACTGATGCACACAAAGACACCATTGCAGCTAGGGTGGTGCAGGATGTATTAGGAGGCCAATGCCAAGTTCTTGTTCATCTTGTGCACTACCCCAACAAGATCCTTCATTGTTTCATTACCCTCCTGTTGTGCTAACAAGATAGCAGATGGCAGGTGACTTCACTTTTGAGAGCCTGCAATGGAGGCAGGAGCAAGTGCACTAAACTTGCATTTTCCACAGCTGATACTTGTCCATTCAAAGTCACCAGCAGAACATTCAGTGGAGGGTGAGAGAAAGGTAGATGGAATAGGTGGACTAAGGGATTCTGGATCCACAGAAGATGGTGGTCCTCGAGGCATGTTCCCTAGTGTACTAGGAGGGATGGTTGGATTCTGAGGTGGCATGCTGCTAATTGTGGTGGCCCAAAAAATATGTGAATTTTTTGACTGGCTTGGCATTAACTGTTCCATGATTTCAAAATGATCAAAGCCCCTCATCATGAAGGGCTTTGCATGAGGATGTGCCTGTAAATAATGACATTGAGGAGCACACAATCTAACATCACAGGTGACTGCCTTTGTAAAACATGCCCAGATGCCATCCTTTCTATCTGTAATGCCTGCTCCATGCTCATCACTCCATGCAAAACCCAATGTATTTTTGATATTGATGACACTGTGATATGCTTTCTTTAACTATAAAAATATGTTATAATATTTCCAACATCTGAAAGTGTTATGAACTGGGATAGTTCTTAACACAAAGGCTGCACACGAGAGGCTTCTTGAATGTGGATCTAAGTACCAAAGCAAAAGAGCAATGGTTCAGTAAATGACAAAGACAGCCTTGATTTGAAAAGAGGTCAAGACTGGCTGAGTCAATTATGATCATTTGCTTTAGACTAAGTCGAGGGTGTGCCAAGACTTAGAGACAAAATTAGATGACTAAGGTTGCAAGGCCTTAGCAAAGGAAGTTCCAGGTAAAACCAAGTAAGATTAAAGTAAAGAACAACAGTGTATCTATGCATGCTTATATACAAGGGGCTGGGTCTGGTTAAGGGCCAGCTCAACAACTACAGACTGATTGAACATTGGCATCTTGAAGCCTCCATCACCAGATGAAGGCAGGGCTTTCAATAGGAACTCAAGAAGGTCAGTCTCTTCTGCCTTTGACCATATTGCAGGAGCCTTCTGGAGTGCTCCACATGGAGCAGCCAATGCTGCTTCAAGGGTACCTCAAAATTGCAGGGAGTGTGAAGAGCTGCTACTAGATCTATTAGACATTGATGATGATGATGATGATGATGATGATGATACAACATCTACTACCATCAGTCAACAAAGGTGATGAGTTGGGTGATCCTGCTCACATGCAGTTATCATGTGCAGCTTTGAACCAGGAATTTTGAACCTAGAGTCGCTGTCTGAACAGAACCTAAGCATTCATTTCAGTGGTTTTGCAGATGGCCTCATTGAGCACATCTGACTTTTAGATGAGTGTCATTGCTTCGTACTAATACCATCGCTTTTCCAAAAAAAAAAAAGTTGGCTGCCCATGCCCACCACCTACCGCCTATGCCTACAATCGCACACATGACCTCGCCTATGATGTAGTTTGCATAATTAAATAATATGACAGTAAATCTAAAAATTTAACAATTAGTTGTAACGCTCGAGTCCAAAACAAAATGGTCCCGTCACAAAGCCAGTTAGCGCAGCTGGCTCAAGGCCACGCACTTTAATACCTCCTTCGTCCTACCGTACACCATGGAATGGTGTGAACTCGGAGTCCTCTAAGGTTTCTAGCAGAAATTCTCGAATCTCGTACAAGCTGTGCAAATAGAGCGACGCCGTGAAGAGCGATATTCCAGGACGTTGGTGGATGGATCAATTTGAATGTGATTCACGTGCCAGCGTTTCTTGGACTCACCTAGAGACCTCATCATACTGTTATATCAATTTGAGCCACATTTCAACTGCTCACTACCGCTGCATTACGCATGACACCGCCTGTAAAAATGTTCAAAGCAGGTGGCAAGTGTATGGGGCGCTGTAGGCTTGTACGTGTTCCTATGTGTCCTGCCTGAATGACATATCCTCAACCTATCGAGGCTTATTTCGTCATATCCAGTTTTCACTGGGAACGTTCAGGACCGGACTGTGGCAACACTATCAGCTTGGTGGTCCATTATACAAGTGCCAGCGAACGCGATGGCAATGTTAGGCACCTTAGCCACGTCATCCTGGTGAACGATTACAACTGCTGTGAACGTTTTTACTGGCGATGTTACGGCCGTACATTGCAGTAATTGAAATGTGGCTCAAATTGGTATAACAGTATGATGAGGTTTCTAGGTGAGTGACTGTGAGTCCGAGAAGCACTCGCATGCGAATCACATTCAAATAGATCCATCCAATTGTACATTTCATCGGGAAGTCGAATCCTTGCACTCGTGATGACTCGGATCGCAACTATCTCGTCATCGTTTTTTCGAGGGGGACCAACATGACTAGGGTTCCCGAACGTTGCCATCGGGTTCGCTAGCACATATATAATGAGCAACCGAGTATGATATAGCTTTCCAGCAAACCATGTTCTCCGCTGTACCCTTGTTGATACTCCTAGCTTTGTCAGTCACGGGATCGCCCGTTGAAGTTCGCAATGCCCGCGTCACCTTCCCCATAACCAGGAGGCTAAAATTCTCCGATGGTACCAACCAGGATGAAGTTCCTGAGGCGGCCTTCAGGGACAACAACACGCATGGCCGACGTGCTAATTTTTTTTTGGCAAATGAAATGTGGTACTCCGTCATATCAGTTGGCGTTGGCTATCCCCCCACATATTGTAAGTTCAACGCTGAGAAACATGCGGCTGCTAATGTATTACTGAAGACGACTTGGTTGTCGACAGTGGTAGCTCAATCATATGGGTTGGCGCCAACAAGTACTACAAAATAACCTCCACCAGCTTCCAGACTGAATTTGAGGTGGGAGTAAACTACGAATCTGCCTTCTTCAACGGTATGACATACAACACTATCATAAGTTGAAAATACCTACGATCATCTAGGATTTATATACACTGATGTACTCACTTTCGGTGATGATTTCACTATCCCGATGCCAATCGGTGTTGCTTCTGATTATGGGGGCATGGCTTATCACGGTATCCTTGGCATCGGGCCTGCGCGCTTGTCAGCCGGCGTCGTGAGAGATTATCCGGACATGATGCTCGAGACTATCACTCATCGCCTGTTTGACATGGGCAGCATTTCTAAGCCCCTTGTTGGTATATTTTTCCAGCCCTCCCGCATGGATGGAGCCGACGGTGGAACACTCAACTTTGGTGAACCTGACCATGCCCTCTACACCGGGAACATCGTATACATGCAAGCTACCTCAGCTCCTAGATCAATCCAGACTGATAGTAATTGTTTTGTTTCAGTGATGTCACCAAAACCCCCCCCGCATCGATGTTTTGGGGTATCGAACAGAGGATTACCTACGGCACCACAGAGATCTTACCCATCACCTCTGGTATCGTGGATTGTGGCTGCACCATTAATTTCCTTGCCTCCGGTATGTATTTAGAATCAGCGAGTAATTTTTTATGCATTCTAATCAACGTTTGATAGATGCCTTTGAGAGTTACAGAGTTGCAACCGGCGCTACATATGATGCGATGACTACACTTCTCTCTATTACCCCTGAGCAGTATGGTGCACTGGATGACCTGAAGTTCCATATTGGGGATGTATGTCAATTCCGTCAACCCTCACATCCCCTGTTCACCATTTTGCATGGCAGAAAACTTACACTTTCACCCGTAACGCCCAAATTTGGCCTCGTTATCTCAACTTCAAGATTAATGGTCTTGAGGGGGGTATATATCTCGTGTTTAAAAGCCTTAGCACACCCGTTGGTTATGGGGAGGACTTTCGTCTTGGCTATGTTTTCCTCCAGCGCTTCTACACTTCGTTTGATGTCGCCAAGTCCCGCATCGGTTTTGCCACAACCACATTCACCGATGCCACCACCAACTAATATGGAATTGCCAAAGTACACGAAGCATGTTTCTCTGACGCAAAGGAGCATACGGATTTGAAGGTTGTGCGGACGCTGCATTATACATTGTAGGAGCCTTGGATCTGCCACAAAGAGCCGATGGGAGCCAGAGGTTGGTATCTTATATTGAATGTATAGCATGAAGGAGAGTCAATTGTGAAGTTAAGTAGCTGTACTTCAGGTGTATAGAGTGCTGGAAATCTGAATTCACCGTAGAACATAGCCTACATTACATAATCGTGTTGACAATATAGTACGCATGTGTCTGCTGTGGGGTATGTATGCATCTATACGGTAACGATGCAGGTGTGATCATCAAAGCGCAAACCAATACCACTACAGCTAGAGTATTTCTACGGTACGAACGTCCATGGTATCAACGGAAGTAATGTCTTTGACTCGTGCAACAATGTTATGATCCGACGCGATCCTCTTGTATTCTCCGACACGCTGCTGCGCTAGTAAAAATGCGTCGAAAGGCTGTCCGAGGTGAACAATCAACCGGAATGCTTGTGAGCCGAGGTCCTCTTCAACAGGCGAACTGCCAGGTAAATTGTCAACGTTGTCCATTTGGGAGTCGTCAATCGTGGACTCGGACGCAGTCCAATATCCTATACTCTCCGTATCGTACGTGAAATCAGACTGCTCTGCAAAATCAGGTACCCCGAGGAGGTCCCGATCCCATGGACGGACAAGTAAGAATGTCTGCCGAATGGGCTTTTCCTGGGAGAACTGAACTAGGTTCTCGTCGGTGGTGATCAGCAGATCATGGAGTCCCTCTGCCTTAATTGCATATGTGATGGGAGTTTCCTCGACTACAATGCGCGTTCGTCTGACCTCCGTAACACGGAATGAAATGCAAGGCATATGAAGTCTGCAGTTTGCGAACCGAGGGGCCCTCAGTTGTTCCAGCTGATCATAAAAGTTCAATGCTAGAGCTGTAGGCACAGTTTGTCGCAGCGAAGAAACTTGAATGTGGATGTTATCTTCAGACAAAGATGGAAGGATGTGTGGAGAGGTGGTGTAATACGTGATATCAGCTGGAAGACAGCTATTGAATTCGGAAGGTTGTCCGATCCAATCGAGAACAGTGGTGTCCCCTCACCGAGCCACGATCTCCTGCAGGAGCCGCCCGAGCGCATTCTGCTTCTTCTCCCCATAAATAACAGGTAACGTGATGCCAAAAATGCCACATGATGAGTAAGCGACATCTTCCTGCACAGTGGTAATGCGCTTCGACGCCCATTTCAGTTTCTCCCGGGCGCCAGTCATACCTGGACGGAAGGTTACCAGGGTTCGTGCATCTATGCCTGTTCCATCCTCCAACTCCTTCATGATTTCAGGAGACTCTTTGTGATTGGGAGAGCGATCGCCGAGATATAACGACCAATCCCTTTGATAAAAAATAACGACTTTCGGGGCGACAAATTCTTGAAACGTCCACCCTCGCTTGTTCCAAACACTCTTCGCAAGTGCACCGGGCTCGGATAAAGGAGGAACATCACATAGGTAGACAATGGTGAGCGCTGAGTGGCGGTACCAGACGAACATAGAGTTGACCGATTGTTGAACCTCGGTGTTGCTCCTCTTGTCGATGCAGCATGTGTCCATCCATGCCCATCGATACCCAGCATCACGAGCGACTTTGCAGAATGACTGCAGTTTCGCGATGCCACCAAGTCCGCTCAACTCATACACGACTTTATTTTGAATATCGGGCAACACCACCTCTGTTGCTTCCCACCTGTGTGATAGCAGGACGCAGCGGAAGTACGTCTCCACTACCTCTTTGATACGCTCCGTTTGAAGGTCTGAATGCTTTGTTGTGAACAATAAAAGCTCCTTATATTCTGCACTCTTTTTCAAGGTGCTTATTTGCGCCACTCGATCGCACAAAAGACCCGTGGAGGTATCAAGTAGACGTAGCGGGGCATATTCGAGTTCCATCCAAGCAGCTCCTTGGATAGCGTCTGCTGCTTGGGACGGGTGGACATACTCCTGACGTAGATCTGCGGAATAAGATAAGAATTTCAAGACGGTACATGAGTACTCCATGACTCACCACGTATCTGCGCTTCAGGAGCATCATCCAACTTGGACAACAGGATTGTGAAGGCATCGATAGCCTCATCGTAACGTTGCGCGCCACACAGCGCTGCATGTGTCAACTGGTATCCAACATGAGATGAAGGATTGAGTTCGACGACCTATACATTGCGGACATCAACATGGGCTATGAAAATGTAGAAGCGTTCACACCTTTTGCGCGTCCAGGAGCGCGTCATCCCATAGCATTTTACCTAGCTTTTCCTCGCTGCGATTCGCAAAGACGACATCAGATGTACAATCCAGGTCAATGTCAATGACCGCCGAGTATAGGTCAATAGCCCTGTCATAATTTCTTGTAGCGAGGGCAGCATCTCCATCAGTGAGACAGAGAGCGTTGCATTCTTCCGTGAAAGCTGAGTAAAATGCGGGTGAGGATTGTAGCCCGCGTGACATTACAGACTCCACACTTGCCTTTGTAACATCATCACTCGTATCCATCATGAAGCAGTATGATTTTACGGCATCTTGAAGTCTACCTGTCCGAAGGAGTGCATCACATTGCTTCTGGTGTGCAGTGAGCCACAAAGATTTGAGATCACAGCCGAAGAGCTGGACAAGGGACTCAGTTATGAAAGGCACTTCAGCTGTATATTCACGCACCACTACCAGCTTCCGGTTTGCAGTGCGGAGCCACGAAGATTCAAGATCCCAGCTGAAAAGCTGGACAAGGGATTCAGTTATGAAAAGCACTTCAAATGTATATTCACGCACCACTATCAAGTCCTCTTATATATAATGAATATTGGATTTCGATGATAAAGCGCTGCAGTTGACAGCGGCAGTGAAATGCTCAGTCGCTTCGTCGTGACGTGCGCCATCCAAGGCTTTGATTCCGAGTTGAACACGTAAATATGCCTAGTGTGCAGTTGCAAAAATTAGTGTTAATGACCCAGCACAATTGGATGATACTTACTTGCACGATATGACATGCGCGAGTATCGGCATTCGGACAGCCAGTAGTGAGTTCTTTGAGGAGCAGGATTGCCTCATCATGTTGATTTGCATCAAAAAGAGCGATAGACTGAAATACGAAATGAACCAGATAGTATGCGAGGTAACTCTAACATACCTTGATTAAGAGCAGAAAATATGTAGCTTCCGAATCTTGGTTGGCATACATTGATGCAACATCAAATGCTGCCCTCGCATCCGGTATGTGGCCTTTGCCGCAGAGGGCGATGCCCTTTGAGATATTGCCTGTAAATGAGGGCTTAATGCTGGTGGACTATGTCACCATTGAGTTAGCCTTCCTTAAGGGTATTTATGATTGGTTAGTGAATCTCACCTTGATTGCATCCTGAAGGGCGTGGTCCCAGTCCTGTTTTCTGGCCATAAAGAATGTGCGACGGGAATAAGAAGTATGGTTGTCGGGATCGGCGTTGATATCTTTGGTGAGCTCTTCTGCGGTATACAAGTCTTCATCTATGCATGCATTACGGGCCGTCGTGATTCCTAGGATCTGGATCTGCAGGAAATATGTTCAATTTGTGGTATATGAGTTAAGGACGGAAACGTGCCTTTGAACGAGGTACTACTTCCCACTCCGAGATCATCTTATCTCCACCTCCACCGAGGATGTATTTGCCGTCCACGGAGAAAGTGACGCATAACATTGGGAATGAAAGCTTGAAGATGGCAATGATTTGTCGATCTGAGAACCGCCAGAGACGGACGTGGCTGTCATGAGATGCCGAGGCGACGAGGGTGCCAGCACGATTAATGGCGATGTCAGATATATATGCAGAGTGGCCCCACCAAGGGCGACCAACCTGCTGCCAGGTCGATGTATCCCATTCGCGTATGGTTGGGTCGAAATCATTGCCACCTGTGAGAAGGTGTGTGTCATCGGGCATCCACGTAAGCGAAGTTATGGCAGGATCCTGCGATTCGCAACATATGAGACGGCGGGTATCCTTGAAACATGCGAGGCATTTCCTCGTGTCTGAATTATAAATTTGAATCTTGTATTCTGTTGCAATGGCAAGAAATTCTCCAGACGGCGAATACTGTACGCGGTTGACATCTGAATCGCCGCTACCACACTTGATTGTATCTCCTTGTTGCTGCCAGGTTGTTGTGTTCCACAGTTTTGTCGTTTCATCCCATGAACCACTGGCCAGTACTGTTCCATCGGGAGAAAAGTCTAATGAGTAGATCATACTGGAGTGAGCTTGGATGCGTCGGGTGAGTGATTCGCCAGTTTCTCCATGCCAGACCATGATCCCTCCGTCATAATCACCACTTGCTATCAATTTCCCATCTCCTGATACTGCCAATTTCAATACCTCCCCGCGATGCCCCTCTATCTTCTTTAACACAACACCTGTTTTCAAGTCCCATATATGAAGCGTCTTGTCCTCCGAGGCTGTGACCATCCGCCGTTTATCGGGGAAAACTGCGACTGCCCTTACCCAGTGTTCATGACCTTTGAACTCTCGCAGGGGTGTAGTGATTGGAATGAGCTTAACCATGGCTGCAGATGCACAGTGTCTAGCGATTGGAATGAACTCCGACATTTCACCGAAAATTGATGGCGTTTGGCGCGGTCGAGGAGGGATTGTAGGTGTCTTGCTCTCAGCTGCAGAGGTGCGTATGTTGTGCTGCCTCATCGCATCTTCAATGCCTCATGTCTATAGATGCCGACTCCACGCCTCTATCACTGTTATGGCAAGAATACGGTACCCTATATAGTACACGCCGTCCTTGATGCTGTAGCCCTTCGGCGCCTCTGCAGTGCATACTTGTGCCAGACTTTGTCTTTCATATTTCCAGAATGTATATCATGCCATCCAAGGGAGCGGCCGGTGCTCCCCAGCGCTCGAATATGACTATCTATCTTATATAACTCCATAAATATCGTTGTTTTTGGTGTCGAACAGCTACTCTAACACATCATCATGTCACTCTTCAAGCATGCATTTAATATCACCCCTTCATCCCGTCGATTCTCAAGTTCTGCATGTTCAGCAAGCAGCCGAGTTTTTATATGCTACTCGCACCAATTCTATCACTGAGGTGCTTTGCTTCCAGCGTTCTGTTCACGATTCAGTTCTACCTTGAGTCTCGCTCACTCGGGAATAAATAGGTTTTAGCTCACTTGCCATTCCCAAGTCCATCATCACTGGAATCCTTTGCCACACAATTACTGGTACGACATCATCGCTAACCTCCGGCAAGCCCTCACTGCAGATGCCACCGAGCCACACGTTCAAAAGTGTCTGGGAATGCCATCTACCATGGAATCAATAGTCTCCATACCTGGACTACCGAGAAACTGAGTGAGATTGACACCAGGAAGCTCCGATCCCGATTATCACGTCCGGGAGCCGCATAATCGATTTTTAGTTACTCGCGGTTATTTGTCGCGCCCTGCTATGTGATGTCTCCTTGACCCAGCTCGCACATAAGGATCTTATCGCCCGCATACATATTCTGTCTACGGCTATGTTCTACGATGAGCTTACTTATAGCCCCAAACTCTCGAGCTGTGCAGTGCGTCATGCATCATGCTGGAGAATGGCTTCAAGCTTACTCATACATTTATGATCGCGCCAGGTTTTTAATGACTTATTGAGAAGGCCAGGTGCTCGTGACACGCCCGTGTGTGACGCGACGGCACTGAGAAATCCTTGGGTCTTGTATTGTATTATATCTTATTCATTATCATGTCTTTATCACTTGCTATCAGTTGTCTACCTCGTGATACCGCTGCCCACCCTACTTCCATCTTCTTCAACACCACCTGTCTTCAAGTCCCATAGACAAAGTGTCTTGTCAAAGGAGGCCATAATCGAACCGCCGTTCATCAGGGCAAAATGCGACTGCCCTTACCCAGTCTTCACAACCTTTTAATTCTTGCAGGGGTGTACTAGTAACTCTCGGAATGAGCTCCGACATTTTGCTGGAGGTTTATGGTGTTAGGCACAGTCAAGGTGTATTTTAGAGGGATTATGGGTGTCTTGCTCTGAGCTGCAGAGGTGCATGTTTGTACGTTTTGTGCTGCCTCACTGTTAACGCCAACCTGCTTGGTTGCTATAGATTCTCAGGCACGAGACCTCCACACTTCCATCACTGTTGCGGTAAGAAGTCCTCGATACTGTAGCCCCTCCCCATCACCATGTCGCTCTTTGAACGCATGCATTTAGTTTACTACAATATCACCCCTTCATTTCGTCGACTCCCAAGTCCTGCGTATTCTGCAAGTAGCCAAATTTTTATATTGTCGTATCTCAAACTCGTCGCTAACTCTAGGGTAGACCACAGAGGAACACTGTACTTCCAGTGCTCTGCTCATGACTTTGCTCTACTTTGAGCTTCGCCCACCCCGGGTCAGACTGGCGTTTAGCTTACTCCCCATTCTCCCATCATCATTGGAATCCTTCACTACACAACTACCAGTGCAACATGGTCCCTAACCTCCAGTGAGCCCTCGCTGCCGGTAGTGTAGATGCTGCTGAGGATGTTACTGACATAAGTAGAGTATACATGTTATTTTGATATCACTGCGATCTCAAACTTTTTTTGCGTGCATCTCGGACACGTTCAGCGTCCGAACGCTACGTTCGGTTCAGCTTTCGCTGGTCAACCGGACTGAATCGGACTTTAGCATCACTAATTTTAATATGTTCATCGGTTCACTGATGTACATCATCATCATATATCGATCTCATTTACATTATCAGTATCCCCTAGCGTCATTCGTCCACCTTCTCCTCTTACATTCTGGCCATAAAATTGCTTGGTGGCCTTTCATCAATGCAGGTTATCTGTCCACATATTTCGTAGGTTCGTGGAGACCAGTCGGATGTTGACGCTAATCTCTTGACCTACTCTATCCTTTGTTTCAACAACTCTTTGACATCTGCAACGTACCCGACCCGGATGCATGATAGGATAGACGACAATAATACATATACCATGTATTGATGCGCCAAAGAAATATCCTATAGTACTAGACGGAAACTCGCACAGAATTCACTTTCACAAGACGAGCCGTGCACACTTGTATTGCTATATTCTAATCGCGGTATACAGAAACTCAAGTAACCTCCATAGCCTATTTGAGAAGAGTCCGTATAACCTTCAAATCCCTATGCTGCTTTGCGTCTGCAAAACGATACTTTGGCGATTCCATATTAGTTGGTGATGGCCTGAGTGAACGGGGTTTCGGCAAAACCTATTTGGGACCTGCCGGCATCGAACACAGTGTAGAAGCGCTGAAGGAATACGTAGCCCATAACAAAGTCATAGCTAGCAGCGGATGAAAGCCTTCTAACGACGAGAAATATATCATTGTCACCGCCAGACATAACGTAGTTGAGAGAACGAGGCCAGATTTGCGCATTAGGAGTGAGACCGTAGTACGTGTCCTGTGCAAATGTGAAAAAGGGGTGTGAGGGCTGACAGAATTGACGTACCTCGAAAATATAGAATTTCAATACATCTAGGAAATTGTACTGCTGAGGGGAAATCTGGAGAAGACCATTCGCCACATTCACAGTAGCGCCAGTTGCAAACTTGTACCTCTCATAGGCATCTATCGAACGCTGATGAGACCATTGTTACTCGCTGCACTCTAAATGCATACCGGATTTAATGTAAATAAAGGTGGCACCACAATCTACGGAGCCAGCGGTGCTTGGCATGAGGTCTATGTCACCGTAGGCGATCCTCTGATTGATACCCCAATATAGCGGCGGTGACCCGGGGGCGGTGGTGATATCACTGAAATAAAAAAATTGCTATTGGTCTGTATTGATTCAGAAGCTGAGGTGCCTTACGTATATCTAATGTTGCTGGTGCACTTGCCAGGGTCGGCTTCACCAAAGGCGAGTTCTCCATCGTTGACTAAATTTTCAACGAAGGGCTGGAAAAAGATACCAACAAGGGGCTGACCAATGGTTCCTTGCGCAAACAAGTAGTCAGTGACGCTCGGGATCGTGTCGTCTAGTGAATATTGTAGGGTGCCGCGGCTTGACGCTCTAGGCCCGATGCCAAGGACACCGTCAAGACTGATGTGACGCGAATTATAAGCAACACCGATTGGCATCCCGGTGATGGTGAGCTCATCAGTGAAAGTTAATCTATCTTTGTATATAGTTCCTATAGATACTAATCGTAGGTATTTTCAATTTATGATATTGTTGTATGCCATACCTTGAAAGAAGCCAAAATTGTAAACGACCGCCACAGGATCTCTAGTGGCGTCGCCGGAGAGGCTCGTGTACGGAGTTTTGGCGCCAACCCATGTTATCGAGTTAGAGCTGTCGACAATCAGGTTGTCTTCAATAATACATTAGCAGCCGCATGTTTTCTCAGTGTTGAACTTACAGGTTATGGGGGGGAAGCCAATGTTAACTGATACGAAGTAGCCCACATCCATGTTGGACAAAGGGACATTAGCACGTCGGCCATGCGTGCTGTATTCCATAAAGGCCGCCACGCGAGCTTCATCATTCCGCAAGATGTCAGTGACATTGTAGAATGTTGGCCTCCTGGTCATAGGGAGGGTGATGGTGGAATTGCGAACTTCAATAGGTGACCCCGTGATTGAGAAAACCAGGAGGGCAAACAAGGATGCAATGAATATCATGATTTACTAAAAAGTTATATCATACTCATACTCGCTTATATGCGTGATAGCGAATGCGACGGCACCTTAGCCACGTCAGTCCCCCACGAAAAAGTGATGACGAGATAGTTGCTGTGCGAGTCATCGCGAGTGCACTTCTCGATGAAATGTGGAAAGAGATTATCTGCTTTTGATCCTGCCCTATTAGTTCTGACTCTCGGACCTCGGTGTTGTCAGTTGTCAGTCAGCGTTGACCAAAAATAGACTGACTTGATTTGATTTGACCTGACAACTAGTCGATGCGTCAGCGTTGAGAATGGATGAATCCTTGATATCTGATTATCAGGGATGCACAAAGTTGGGTGCACACGCACCCCTTTTCAATAGATCTGGCCCTCAAAGTAGTTGTGAGCATCAGCATCAGCAACATCAGGTAACAAACTCAGAATTGATATGACCAGTCAGAACTGACAAATCAAACCCATTATGATACATCTATAATTAGAATTACACATGATTATCTTTGCACAACATATATATGAAAAAAGATACAGTATAGGACCAGCACTTGAGCCAGCACCGGCACTTGAGCCAAACACCTCCCACACACTCAATATCTGTTTATCAACCTATCGAATAGTGCAGCTCTATCTGAAATACATGCATCTTGTATATTGTCGAGTAGAAATGAAAAATAATAATGCATGCATGCTACAGGTCAGAAACATGCTCCCTTTCAGCACCAATCAATGCAGCGAGAAGGAATTGTACAACTATCAATCTCAGAAATCCTGTCAAAAGAAACATTTATGTCTATAGTACAGTTTCGGTACAATGAAATATGTCCAATACATCACAATGTGCTGCCACTGGGATTCCGGACGAGGGTCTCAGAATCTGTGTTTATCAAGACAAACTAACCCGATTTGGACTTTCATTTCTGGATTCAACAAACACTGTGCTGCAGTCACCCTTGGGTTGTACCTGCTACACATCTCAGTCATGGTTGGATGTCCAAAGTGCGCAACAGGGAATTAACGGGGAAGTATCAAATGGAGTTGGAGCAATGGAAGGAGGAAAAAGATCGTGCAAAGACGGAGAAGCGTCGGCTTGTGTGGAAAAGCCAACTCGAGTAAGTTGGAAGCGCCGTTACCTAAACCGGTAGTTGCAGAGAGCACTGCAGGTGACGAGCTTGATGTCAACGAAGATGAGCAGCTGCACGAGAATGCCAGTGATGAGGATGAAGAGGAGTAGGTAGCAACGAGTGTTATGGTATGATAATCGCTTAGATGATATTCTCACACCCTATAAATCCATATTAGGGCTGGCTCAAGTGGTGGTGAATACAGATAACAAGACATTCTACTGATTCTGGCATTGTGCACGCATCACTGGTTCAATTGCTCTGTAGTGTTGCACTAGTGTGGTCATTATATATCTAAACATGACTGCCATATCAGAATTTTAATTTATGTGCGAGTGTTCACTTGAGATGGCCAAGAAAATTCACTGGCTCAAGTGCCGGTCCTATACTGTATAACTATGCCAGGGACACATCATATTGATATGCGCCTTACAAGCACACAACACATTTATGAATAAATATATGACTTCTGGTTATGAGACTTAGAACTTTGGTAAGACTTGAGATATTATTTGGACTGACTTCTAAACTAAATAACCGTACAGTTTATATGCTAATCCTAAGTATCTGATCCGGTGAGTCCATGTTTTGGACTTGTCTTTCTTCCATGCTATACTGACAAATATTCTCCTGTTCTGGCTATTCCCATTGCCATATTACTAACTACTATGCTTGGACTTCATCATATCCGACAGAGCACAACACTCCCCCTCAAGTGCTACTCAGCCTCATTCCTTCTCATAATCTTTCTAGGCATAGTTTCAGTAATGCCTTGGTGAAAACATCTGCTAGGTTTTCATCTGAAAGTATGTATTGCAGTGTTATCATTTTGTTTTTGATTACTGATCGAACAAAATAATAGCAGATATTGATATGCTCCATGCAAGCATGAAACTTGTTGTTGGATGCGAGTGCAATGGCACCTTGGTTATTGCAGTGAACAATGATGGGTGCATCTTTCCTTCCATATAATTCCTTCAATAATGATTGAAGATATTGCACCTCTTTCATCACAGATGTTAAGGCAATGTATTCTGCTTCTGCTGCCAATAATGTGATTAGTGTTTGCTTTTGAGCACTCCATGCTACCAGTGACCCATGCAGTAGGATGACATATCCTGATATTGAGTGCCTATGTGCTTGGCTTACCCAATCTGCATCTACATATGCCTCGAGATCTCTGTTCTTTGTTCCTAAAGTGAGTTTCACATTTCTTGTCCCCTTCAGGTAGTGAATAACACATTTTGCTGCTTCTCAGTACAACTTTGCTGGTTCTCACATAAATTGTGAGAGTATTGCCATGGAGAATGCTATATCTGGCCATGTGCTTGTTGCCACATACATCAGTGAGCTGATGGCTCTCTGGTAAGGTGTGTCTTGTTTGAATATTTCAGATTGGGTGCCTGGCAGATGGTCTGACTGTTCCTTTATCAGCTGCACTCCAGTCTCCATGGAAATCTGCACTGCTTTTGTGTCTCCTAGTCAAAAATGTTCAATGACTGTGTTAATATATGCTTCTTGCAATAGCATTATGGTCCATGCATTTTGGTCTCTCTCAATTTTCAGTCCTAGGAGCCAGGTAAGCTCTCCAAGATCTGAAATTTCAAACTGTTTGCATAATTGATCCTTGAACCTTTGGATGTGTTTTAGGCTTTTTGATGTTATGGCCATGTCATCAATGGATACAGCAATGACTGTGTGTTCATCTGCCTGATGTCAAAAATATATAGCTCGATCTACTTGTGAGCGTGTGTATCCTGCATCGAGGAAAAACTTCTCTAACTCCTCTGACCATTTGAATCCAGCTTGCTTTAGACTGTATAGACTGCGCAACAACTTCAAAACTTTCCCCTCATCTTTACCTTTCAGGTATCTGGGTGGTGAATGCATGTAAATATCGTCCCTCAGCATGGTGTTTAGGTAAGTGCTTTTGATGTCTACCTGGTGTATTTCCCAGTCCTGACATGCTGCCATTGTTAGAACAATTCATACTGCTGACATGTTTGAAGTAGGTGCAAAGGTTTCTGAATAGTCAAGTCTGTGTTCCTGGTGCTGACCATTTGCTACCAGGCATGCTCTCAACTTGATCTTTTCTCCATTTGGTCCTTGTTTGGTTGCCAGTACATAATGGCAAGGTATGATGTTTGCTGTTACAACTGGGATGGGCTTGTTGAACGACGGTTCAAAAGAGAACAGCAATCATTAACATATCAACGCTTTACATAGAAAAGACTACGATGTTGTCAGACGACACAGATGGTTTCGTGCTGAGTGCAGTACGAAACTGGCTGAGTCGAATATAATCGTATTCAGACTAAGACTTAGGAGTGCTAAGACTTAGAAGACGACTTCACAAGACACTAGAGTTGAGAGGCTCTAGCGAAGGATGTTCCAGGTAAAACCCAGTAAGATTCAAGTGAAGAATCTACAAGTACAAGAAGGCCTTTAAATACTAAAGTACATAGGTAGCTTTAGGGCAGGCCTATGAGTCAATAGATCGTAGTAGAACGTAAAGGAATAATATGAGTCAGAGACCCATGACATCGATAGAAGTACATAGAATGTCGTAGAACATAAAAGAGAAAAGTAGAACGTACAGTCAAGTGACTGTGGGAGAAGTATATTGGTCAGCTGACCATATGAGAATACAACCGTATCGGTAAGGTCAGACAATTGTAACATTACCCCCGTTGTTAGGGTGAAGGCACCGTTCTTCACTTCAATCATCTTGATTAGCCCAATAGATGGGGTCATCGGAGATGAAGTGGCCATCTTCGTCGAAGTCGTTTTCGACAGCATGGGCTTCGTCCTGCTCCTGGCAGTGGTGCACGTACTTCTCGTCTTCTTCTAATTCCAAAGCGGCAAGTGCAGTGTAGAAGTCGGGGTGACGGAAATCCTTATAGGGGAATCCGACATCCTTCCCTTTCAGCAAGGGACAATAAATGGACAAATGTCCGGGGGCGATTGTGTGGCAATACACACAGTGATATTCTTCGCAGTTCTTGTGTCGATGACCGACACCATTGCAAAGACAGCAGGTGCAATTCGCGTCGGGGTTGGAAGCGGATGTGCGGAGAGGAGGGGCGACAGTGACATGACTGTAAGCAGGGTCTTGACTTTGCGAGCGGCGTCTCTTTCCCGCTGCTTTAGTTTTCTTAATCAGATGCGTATCGTACAGGATGATGGTTCGAAAAGGGCGCTTGCCCTTGTCACGTGGTTCAGGTACTGGTCATACCTCTTCTTCCTTCTTGGCAGTGGCTATAAGCTCGCTGCGTGATGATGGCGATGTGGTTCCTAACGTCGCAATGGGGACAAATTCTGGTAGTTGGACTACTACCGGTGGAAGTGTTGGCGATTCTGGGGCTGGGGAGTATAATCCAGCGGGGTGTTCTTCCGTCCAAGTCTTTATGACTGATGGGGATGGGGCTGTGGATCGGCGATGGTAATCAGGGGGTGTAGTCTGACCATGAAGGATGGTGTCGATGGGGTTCACTGTGCGGGGCGGAGGTGTAGTCGGCATCTGATCTCTAAGGACATTGATTACATCATTAATAGCGTCTCGTGCCTCACAAGAGGTTTCGACTGTTTCTTGGATGCTGTCGACGATGGTGGAGGTAGTTTCGGTGGCACTTTGGACTGCGGCCAGCAAACCCACAAGGTTGCTGATAGTAGAACGAGGATTTGCAGGGAAAGTGGTACTTGTGAGAGCAATGCGGTTAGACTCGACTGCAACGTCCAGACTATGTGGTCTAAGAACTCCTGCTGACCTTTCGTTAACAACCCGTATACCCTCTCTAAGGTCTTCCTCAAAACCACGAGGCAACAAACGTAGAGCATGAGTCCTAATGCGTTTCTGAAGGTGCATAAGGCTAACGCGAATCTCGGGCTTAGCGACTCTTCATGCCCACTGTTCCATGAGGAGGGCATTGCGGATGATATGGATGATGAGGGACACAGCGAATGCGTCTCTCCTGATGATGATGTTGTCGACCTCGATGGCGTACTCTTTGCACATGAGGACTGCTTCAATGAAGGTGTATTCCTCGAGGTCATCGAGGTAGCGGGTAAACCGCTCGGTGTTGGTGTCGCAGGTGTGGTCTTCTGCGGGGGTGGTGACGACTGCAATGGGACGAGCATAATCGTGAGCGATGGGGGAACGGCGACGGACTGGGGTGACAAGGGCGTCGGTGGTGTCGGTGAACTGGGAGATGGACGATTCTGTGATTTCTGACGTGGAGGCATTAGGGGAAGCTGGGGTTGATGGGATGTAGACAGCGGAAGGCATGTGGTTGAGCAAAAGACAACTCGAGAGTGATCGATGATAGTGGTTCAGGTTGAAGGGCCACTTCACAGGTTATGTCGCTTTTTATATGCTTTCAAGATCCGCTCGGCATTCTCCAGGTTAGCTTCCGGTAGCCATTCATTATCAGCTGATGAATATCCCTTCCACGTCACCAGGTATCTTCGGCATTTGCCGTTCCCTGTATGGGAGAGTATTGCTTCTACTTCGTATTCTTCTTCTTCTTCGATGACATCAGGGGCTGGTTCTAGGAAATTCGGACCATGTACGTCGTTTTCGCTATAGGACGATAGCTGGGAAGCATGGAACGTGTCGTGGATCTTCCACTGCTTCGGGAGCTCTAATTTGAAGGTGATGGGTGATAAGACTGCGGTAATCGAGAATGGTCCATATCATTTTGGTGCGAGCTTCTTCGAAGGTAGCTTCAGGCATAGGTTTTCTGCTGATAACCAAACCTTATCTCCTATCCACCACAGGGTATACTTCTGCCCGTAGGATCGTTCTGCCATCTTTTGCATGGCAAGATTGTGGCACAAGATTGCTTCTTCACGAATCTTCTGTAACATTCTAACACGTTCTTCTGCGGTCGGTACTGTAGAGTCAGGGATCAAATGTGGGATGGCATGTGGTTCATATCCCATCATCAGGAAGAATGGTGATGCGTTCCACACGTCGTGCTTTTGGTGGTTGTGCACAAATTCTGTGATTGGTAGATGTTCTACCCAATCTCCTGGATTGTTCCGGCAGTAGATCCGGAGATACATTTCTAGTTCTTGATTGAGGCGTTCAGTCTGGCCATCCGTCTGGGGGTGGTATGTGGTGGATGGTGCGATGTCGTATTCTAGGAGTCTTGCTAGCTCCTTTGAGAACTGTCATATACCGGATTCTACACTTGACTTGCACTATAACATCCTGCTCATATCCACATCCATCTAATCCCCACTCGATCCAGTTCACATATCCGATCCGATACACTCATCCGATCCATATCCGATCCGAGACACTC
>MU172940.1:215237-240857 GCA_016695475.1 Suillus decipiens | reverse complement strand
ATCCACCCAACACTCCGCTACTCCTGCTCTCGGATCCTAGGACCTTCGGATCCTCGTACCTTCGGATCATCGGATCCTCGTACCTTCGGATCATCGGATCCTCGTACCTTCGGATCATCGGATCCTCATACCTTCGGATCATCGGATCCTCGTACCTTCGGATCATCGGATCCTTGTACCTTCGGACCTTCGGACCCTTGGTCCTATGGTCCTATAGTCCAGTCCTATTCTATCCTGTCCTAGAGTTCGTCCGGACTACATCTGGACTTCACCAGAACTCTCCCTAGGACTTCATCCGAAATTAAGGGGCAATACTCGGGTAAGGGGCACAGCGCATGAGCTGAGGCCAAAGCCCTTTATGATCCAATAACCCTCTGAGCACATCTCTAACAAGAACCTAGATAGGAATTGCGGGCCTCTGTCTGATATGACTTTGTCATGGAGCCCAAATCTCCTGTACATGTGTTTCAAAAATAACTTTGCCACGCCCTCCGATGTGATCGTCTTGTTGCAGGGAGTAATAATTACCCCCTTTGTAAGCCCGTGGTCGACCACAACCATAATACTATCGAAGCCTCCAGATGCAGGGAGGTCTGTGATCAGGTCAACAGAAAGTTGGGTGAAGGGGTGTGTCATGGAGGAGGGGATCGGGGTGAGAGGCGGTCGAACTGGATGAGTATCCGCCTTCATCTGCTGGCAGAGGGCGCAGCCCTCAATGTATTTCCTAATATATGAACCCATACCAGGCCACCAGGCTTCTCGCTTGACCAATTCTTCTGTTTTAAAACGTCCGGGGTGACCTGCGGTAGGATGATCATGATATTTGGCAAGGATTGTGGGTCGGTGTGCCGGGGGAATATAGGCGCAATCTTTGTAATACAGAATGTCTTTATCGATTTGCCAATTGGATAAGGCCGATTTCATAGGAAGAAGGCATACACCATCAAGGGCGTCAGATGCGACTTTGAACACTGGGTCATCCAATGGGTCGGAGGAGCAGAGGGTGTCGGCGAGATCTACATCCAATAGCCGTACAAACATTGAATCAGGGAGGAGGATCTGGTCTGTGTTATCGTCCTTCCCTGTTCCATGATCAGGCCAGTGTGACAATGCATCCGGTGCAGCTAATTTACTTCCAGCGACATGGTGGAGTCCCAGATCGTATCCTGACAAGAACATCTGCCAACAAGCCTGATGATGTGTCAACTTCTGAGCCATATTGAAATAGAGCAGGTTCTTATGATTGGTGAAGACGATGATCGGATGAGGGTTTCCTTCCAAATAGTGTCTCCATTCAGCGAGCGCTCTGATTACCACAAGCAATTCCCTATCGAATATCTGATAGTTGCGTTCTGCAGGGTTGAGGGATTGCGAAAGGTAAGCGCATGGGTGATAGACACCGTTTTCGTCTGTCTGAAGGAGAACCCCTCCTGTGGCTACTAGGGAAGCGTCCGTAGCAATGGCGAACTGTTTCGTCGGGTCTGGATTATGTAATACCGGTTTCATAGTAAATGCATGTTTCAATGCATCGAAGGCGCCTTGTTCTTTGGCTGTCCAATCAAACTTGTTATCCTTCTTGGTGAGATCTACCAGGGGTCATGTGATGTCGGAGTAATGTGGGATGAATGAGCAGTAGAAGTTGCAGAAACCTAGAAATGAGTGAACTTCTGAGACGTTCTTTGGTATTTCCCACTTCCTAATCCCTTCGACCTTCTCGATATCGGACGTAACCTGTCCTGGTCTGATAACCATTCCCAGGTATTCGACTTCCTCAGCATCGAAGGTGCATTTCTTGGGCTTGCAGAACAGCATTTCTTGGCATAGTTTCTCCAATATACGACGTGTCCTCTTCCTATGCTCTTCTAGGTCGTTTGAAAATATAAGGAGATCGTCCATATAGACGATAAGCCATCCTTCATTCAATTCTTGTTGGAACGTGTGGTTCATATATGCCTGGAATGTCGCCGGTGAATTGCATAGACCAAAGAACATAACATTCGGCTCGTAAAGTCCAAATTCTGTCGTAAAGGCTGCCTTCCATCTATCATCAGGGTGGATTCGGATATTATTATACCCTGATCGTATATCCATCTTCATGAAGTACTTTGCTTTATGGAGTCGTGCGATAAGCGAAGTTGGTAATGGAAGGGGGTAGGCATTCTTTATGGTCCATTTGTTGATATACTGGTAGTCTTGCGTAGGTCTGAGATCTCCGCTTTTCTTTCCAACGAAGAAGAATCTGCTCGCTTGCAGGGATTTAGATTCCAAAATAAATCCTTTGGCGAGATTCTCATCTATGAAGGTTTTCACAGCTTCTCGTTCTTTTGGTGATAGCGGGTAGATCTTTGAAACCCTGGGGACATATCCGGGTTTCGTTTCAATGTGGTGATCAGTTCCAGGTCGTTCGGGTGGTAAATGGTTAAGGCCGTCTTTAGCAAATATGTTGGCGAAGTCATGGAGATAAGAAGGTACAAGCTCCTCAAAGCTCTTTTTCTTTGCTTCTTTCTCCGCCGTGGCAAACTCCTGTGATTTACTGCTGAACTTGAGGGGTGTCGCATGTTGCTCAGCATAGGAGGTTCCATCGTGTGTAAGGGGGGTATCCATAGAGATGTCTTCAATAATCCTGACCGTTTCACCATTAGCTGTGTATTCCGCTAAGAATTCTCCTTCTTCCAATGGGTAGTCTGCAATGTTTCTGACTGGTTCTTCGAGTGCATCCATCCAAACATCATCTTTTGTATCAAAGTTTGGTGGGGGGTCGTCATCTTCGGTAGGTAATAGAGGTGGTACCAGTGTTACTTCTTCATCAGGGATTTCTTCGATTGAGGTGAAAGGAGGGGGCATAGGATCCCATCGTTCCATACTGACACTTCGTTTGGCCTTCCTTTTCCCTTTCCTCTGATCTTCTATTGGTCGCTGTTCTTTGACAGCAGGTACTGGGCGGAATGATTCTTCTAGCTCCACCTTCCTCTTGTTCTTCTTCTGTTCTTCGACAGACCTGTGTTCTCTGACTACAGGCTTTGGACGGAATACTTCTTCTAGCTCCGTCACCCTCTTCTTTGGCCTCGCTATGGGCGATACAGGTCATGGTGGTAAAACAACCCTGGGCGCTGCAGGTTTCATATCCTCTTCCGGACTTGGTAGGGGCGTTCCCTTGGGCGTCTTGTCAACCTCTATGGGTTGCAGTTCGAAACCCTTCAAAGGGGGGCCTTCATTTATTGGGCTGGCTTTCCTAAGCCTTGATTGAGCCCATCGAGGGGTCATGTCGGGACGGAAGAAGGTTTTAAGATTATTACTCTTTCTAGCATCATCAATGCTCTTCTCAACCTCTGCCGACCTTTCAGTTGCTGGGAGCTTTAGCGACTCTGCTGCCCAGTCGATAGTGGGGTTCATGGCTTTTATCCATGGGATACCAAGGAGTATCTGGTCTCGTCGTCCCAACCGTGTAACGTTGAACTTCCCAAACATAACGCGCTCGTCCACTTTAACGTAGAGCATGCAGTAGCGTGAGATAAGTCCCCCTTTTGAATAACTGCCATCGGCAGTAGTGACAGCAAAGGGTTTCTTTAGAGGGTGGGTTCGGATGCGGTGGTCTTTGACAAATTGATCGGAGATGAATGTTCCAGCTGCTCTGGAATTGATAACTGCTGTGGTGTCGACTGAATCCTTACGAACTCGGGAGTAAAGGGTAATCAGGATGCGCATTTCTTTCCTTTCTCCTACTTTGTGTACAAGTCATAACAGTTTAGTGGGGAAGTCTATTGTCGACGACATAGCTTCCCAAATTAAAAATCCTCAGCGAGTCTTCTGGCCTCTTCTACCTCCATGGCATCGGGGTCAGATCTTCTGGAGTTGGGAACGTGCCTCTGTCCGTTCTTCTTCTTCCCGTTGCCGTCTCCTTTCCTTACTGCAGCGTACCGCTCCCAGTTAGAGTTCTGGATGATTGCTGCGGAGATGTATGTCTCGATGGTTACGGGGACAGTTTCCATCTGACAGATGGTGCGCTGGAGACCGGGTTTCAACCCTTGCTCAAAGAAGTAGATGAGAGTGGTGCTCTCCTTGAGGGCCGATTCAGCCATAAGGGTTTGGAATTCGGTGATGTAGTCTGTAAGACTCCCGGTGTGCTTGATGCGGCCAATCTTAGTCATGGCGCTGACCTTCTCATCAGCGGTGACAAACAAAGCTTTGAACTTCTTCTCAAAGTCTTCAAACTTTCCCCATGCTTCTCCTGCTTCGAATACTTTAGAGTAGAAGTTCAGCGCCCATGCTCCTGCCATCCCATTCTTCATGTAGGCAAGGGCGGTGGCGATCTGTTTCTGATCTGTGTTGTAGTATCCGGCATTAATAGCGAAATATGTTTTTACTGAATAGAGCCATCTCTTGGCATCTGAAGGGGTTCCGTCAAATTGCGTAGGTAACCCTGCCTTGAGTTCGGGTGATGAGATCTTTACTGGAGTGGGGGTGGTTCCGGACATGATGTCTTCGGTATCGGTGGTACTAGTACGTATCAGTCTAGCTTTGGTCTAGGCTGCGTCTTGGCAGAATCAGGGTCCGCTTCGTGGCGAGTCTGGCTGATTATCGGCAGTATCTGGGGTCTGGTGTCGTGGTGCTCATGGATGGGTGGCGTGCGAGAGACTTGAATCTTTTGTTATGACTGGGATGGGCTCGTTGAATGACAGTTCAAAAGAGAACAGCAATCATTAACATATCAACGCTTTACATAGAAAAGACTACGATGTTGTCAGACGACACAGATGGTTTCGTGCTGAGTGCAGTACGAAACTGGCTGAGTCGAATATAATCGTATTCAGACTAAGACTTAGGAGTGCTAAGACTTAGAAGACGACTTCACAAGACACTAGAGTTGAGAGGCTCTAGCGAAGGATGTTCCAGGTAAAACCCAGTAAGATTCAAGTGAAGAATCTACAAGTACAAGAAGGCCTTTAAATACTAAAGTACATAGGTAGCTTTAGGGCAGGCCTATGAGTCAATAGATCGTAGTAGAACGTAAAGGAATAATATGAGTCAGAGACCCATGACATCGATAGAAGTACATAGAATGTCGTAGAACATAAAAGAGAAAAGTAGAACGTACAGTCAAGTGACTGTGGGAGAAGTATATTGGTCAGCTGACCATATGAGAATACAACCGTATCGGTAAGGTCAGACAATTGTAACATTTGCTCCTCAAGGTGGGTCCACTTTCTCCCATGTTCCTAGCTTTTCCAACTGACTTATCTCATAGTCTATTGCTTCTTGCCATTCTGTGGAGTCTGGGCCATTTAGTACCTCCTTCAGAGTGGGTTCTCATTCCACAGATGCTAGTGCCCAATATTTGGAAATATTGGTAAGTCTTCATCTAGTGAGAGGTCCTTTGCCATTGATGCTCTTTCTCCTTCATTTAACCCCTTGTAGTATCCCACCGGTGGACATACTCTCATTGCTGTTGGTCTATCTGGTACTGGTAGGAGCTGTGTGTTCTGGGGTAGGGTTTTGGGAGTTTGGGGTAGCACTGTCAGTGTTTGTGGGATGTGGGGTGGTGTTATGTGCTGGATGTTATTCTGAATGTTGTTCATGTGCTTACAAGCATGGAACACAATTGTGAAGAAATATATAAATATGTCAAGAACATGACATATTGATGTACACCTTCATCAGCAAACCACAACTTTTCCCACAGACCCTCACAGTGTTACAGACACCACAGAATCTCCATATCCCAGAGCTACAGAGCCATAGTTCTCACAGTGTGCCACAGACTCACAAAATCCCCAGTATTCCAGAGCCACAGTGCCACAGAACTCACAGAATATATCACAAAAATTTCACCAAGTCTTTTCTTTAGTTGGACATCAACACTAAGCCTTAGTATTAACAAAATGTTCACCAAGTCTTTTTCTTTGGTTTAACTGAAAACACTAAACCTTTTTATACACCAAAGCTTATTAAAATTCATTATTAGGACAAAAAGTGCTAAGCCTATTGACTGAAACTTGTCAAAATTCGCAATTTTTACACTTTGTACTGAAGCTCCTAGTTTTCCTAGTCAAAAATATGTCACAATAAGGATTACTTTTCCTGGAGATTTCAATAATGTTAAGTTATAATGAAGTTTGAAGTTACAGTAGTGGGTCTCAAAGTTAAATTTGAAAACAAAATAAAAGCAAAAACACAAAAATTCCTAGTCATGTTTAAGCTCCGCCAGAACTGATTTTTAGTTAGATTAATACAAAGTACAATCACAACTCAATCAATAACATTGATAACCATGCCTCATACATCAGCATGTCAGCACATCTTGCAAGCCTTACAGACCAAACAAATGGATCTACAGCTAGCTTGTGTTATGAACTGGGATAGTTCTTAACACAAAGGCCACACAAGAGAGGCTTCTCAAATGTGGATTGTAGCACTAAAGCAAAAGAGCAATAGTTCTCAGTACAAGGGCATCAAGTACTGGTACAAGATGGCTAAGTCAAGTACAATGTCAGTAGGCAACCATGACAGTCAAGTTCTGGTGAAAGGACTAGACTGGCTGAGTCAAATACAAGGGTTCACTTTAGACTAAGACAAAGGAGTGCTAAATCTTTAGATACGATTCAGATGACTAAGGTTGCAAGGCCTTAGTGAAGGATGTTCCAGGTAAAACCCAGTAAGATTAAAGTAAGGAATACAAGCATTGTACAGAGGCATTATATAGGCTAAGGACATTTAGGGCAGGTAAGTCAAAAGAGGCATGAGGATGTAAGTGCATATCCTAAAGAGGAAGGCAACTATGGTACAAACATGTTGAGATGTATGATATACAAAGTAAGAGATGACATAAGCAAGTGCATAGTGAAGAGGAAAGGGAAAATGAATAGGGAGCATGTACGACTGTAACAGCTTGGTACCTTGAATTACCCAAGATCACAATTGAAGGGCTTGACAAGTGGGATGAGAGTAGTAGTTCAGGCTCCTCATCTGAGTCTGGAGATTCAGATGATAGCAAGATGGATACTACATCATTGATATCATCCATCTCCTCCCTTGCCAATTTGCTTTTCCCAATGTCAGTGTCCTCTGCAACTGAGATGCTGACCACATCACATAGTTTCACTGAATTCAGTGACATGATCAAAGCCTTGCATGATGAAGTTGAGAAGAGTCATGTTCTCTTTGCATGTCCGAAATTGAGCCATGCACCACAGCTCCATCTGCTTGAGGAGCAGGCACTAGATCACCCTGAAAAATTTTGCTGTAAACTTCACATTGATCTCCCTGTCTTTGAGCACCTTGTGAACACAATCATTGCCCACCCAGTTTTCCACAACAGCTTGAATAACCCACAGTTACCTGTCCCCATACAACTCGCAATATTCCTAAACAGTACAGGTCATTATGGAAATGCAGTGACAACAGAGGACATAGCAGAATGGGCAGGTGTCTCAACAGGGACAGTTTATAACTGTTACCAACATGTCATGATCACACTTCTCCAGCATCACAATGCTGTAATTCATTTTGACCCACTTTATGAGGATGACCAAATTGAGAGGGAGAGGGCAAAGGTGTGGGTTGAAGAGTGAACATGTCCAGAGTGGAGGGGGGATTTTTCTGTGTTGATGGTTTAAAGACTACAATCTAGCTAGTATGATAGCGAATTACCACCTAGGCTAGTATATGTCAAAGTCTACCTAGCTGCTATACTTGCGAGGCAAGAACGTTCAACCCAAGGGGTTGCAGGTGAATATACTTCGTCAAATGCTGCTATGTGATGTGTGATACTCCTATAAAATGATGCTGATGCCAGCAGTAGCATTGCCGCTGATAGCATTATGGATTCCATGGATGCCGATGTTAAGTGCCTTGTGAAAGATAGATACTGATAATGCCAGTGATACCGATGATAACATGAGGAGCACTAATGATGAGTGTGGTGATAGCATGTGCCAATAACTGTGATAGCATGGTATGCCAAGGGACAGTGAAGAGTGATAGCGTGATGACGATGATACTGATGATACCAATAGATACCAATGCTTAGCAAGGATAGCAGTAAGGGAAGCATCGAGAGTGAAGACCGCCAAAGGTCTCCTAGAGATATTTTGGATTTCAAAGAAGATATATTTGTGTATAGTGAAAGTGGTAGTGGTATGGGAATCCCATCTAATGAATGATATGATATAAGAAGAATGATTGTAAGTGACTTCTCCTACTGCTGTACAGTGTAAAGACTACAATCTAGCTAGGCTGATAGCAAACTACTGCCTAGACTAGTATATGTCAAGTGCTTGCCTAGCTGCTATCCTTGCAGTGCAAGAACATTTGACCCGAGGGGTTACAGGTGAATATACTTCGTCAAGTGCTGGTATATGACGTGGGATGCTCATATAAATTGTTCCCAGTGCTAGCAGTAGCATTGCCACTGATAGCGCTGCATTTTCCGTGGATGCCGACGCTAAGTGCCACATGAAAGGTAGATACCATTAGTACTGGTGATACCGATGATGTCGTGAGGGCTGCTAATGATGAGTGTGGTGAAAGCATATGCTGTGTTCCATGATAGTGCGGTGTGCCGGGGGTCAGCGAAGAGTGATAGCATGATAGTGATGAGACTGATGATACTGGTGCTTAGCGAAGGTAGCAGTAAGGGAAGCATTGAGGGTGAGGAACGCAAAAGGACCCTTCAAGGATATTTGGATTTCAAAGAAAATACATTTGCATATAGCGATAGCGGTAGTGGTATGGGAATCCCATCTAATGAATGATATGATAAAAATGATTGTAAGTGACTATTCCTACCGCTGTACAGTAGAAGGGGAGTGTCGAATGGAGGAGAAGTTATTAGTCTTTTATCATACATCGTAAGTATGCAGAATCAATAGGCGAGAGTAGTAGCGAGTATGTGAGACTTAGCCCTAGTGATATGTAATAGAGCTGCATGTGCTGCGGCACGCATTCTACATGTAATAAAGCTTGCCGTGGGATCAGCAGCGGTAAATGGGAATGTACTATGCACCAAATGGACTTAGTTGGCATGGCATGGGCATTTGATGGGCATCGGCTTGTGGAAATGTGTCTTGGTACTGCAGTACAGTAGTCTGGCAGGAGCGTGGTAACCTTAGTAACTGTATATACCGATGGCGCTAGGGTTAGGGGTCATCGCGCTATTTGGTATAGGAGCCAGACAATAATGAAAATGGACTCATGCAAGGCTAGTGCCAGCTAGACTGTCACAACAGTAGAAGGGGAGTGTCTAATGGAGAAGTCAACAGTCTTTTATCATACATTGTAAGTATGTGGAAATTGATAGGTGAGAATAGTAGCGAGTATGTGAGAGTTAGCCATAGCAATATGTAATAGTGCTGCATGTGCTGCAGCATGCGTTCTACATGTAATAAAGCTTGCTGTGGGATTAGCAGCGGTAGATGGGAATATACTATGCACCAAATGGAACTAGTTGGCATGGCATGGGCATTCGATGGGCATCAGCTCATGGAATGTGCATTGGTACTGCAGTATGGTAGTCCAGCAAGAGTGCAGTAACCTCGGTAACTGTATATATTGATAGCATTAGGGTTAGGGGTGGTTGTGCTACGCAGTATAGGGGCTAGACAATAATAGAAATGGACCTATGCAAGGCTAGCACCAGCTAGACTGTCACAATGGCACACCATTTAACCTGTTTCAAAAGCCTGGATGGCATGGAGAGGGCTTTTATGACCACAAATCAAATTACTTGCTATCAGCTCAAGTACATTGTGAATTTTAATAGAAAAACAAACCTAACAGGTCAAAAAGGTTGTAATCATGCCACACAACCTGCGCATTGTTGACTATGTCATCAGAGTACCTGGGAGTGTGCATGACTCCAATGTGTTTTCAAAGGCCTGAATTGCATGTCATCCTCAGACCTTTCTGGGCAGAAATGAGTGGATTTGGGCAGACTCAGCCTATGGTTCCCATCCATGGTGTGTGGTGCCTTTCAAGCGGCCATCAGCTGGTGGGTTGACTCATGATCAAAAAAACATTTAACTATCATTTATCAAAGGTAAGACAAACCTTTCTCATGCATCAATCAACCCTAACATTTTCAGGTCTGCATTTGCTCAGAACATGGCTATGGTTCATTGTAGGGATGCTTCCAGTCCCTTCATGAACTGCAGATCCAAATTCAGACACAATGAGACTTAGATGAGGTGAATATGTAGATGTGATGCTGCTTGATCCTTCACAACATGATTATTGAAATCGAGGAAAATCATGAAGCGAGGCAATGGGGTAGAGATGAAGATGGTAGGGAAAATGTCGAAGATGGTGAAGACAGTGCTGGAGATGAGAGCTTCATTGGGTCTGAAGGGCAGATCTTTTGTAACAGACTAATGGGCCAGTTATTGCACAGATCTCAACAGTGAAAGTGTAGGCACATACCTCTGTAATAATAGTATTAAATGAACTCAATTACAGTTTTAAAGGATTGAGCACCAAGATTCAGGTTGCGGGGATGACATGGAGACATGGCAGGATGAAGATGACATGGAGATGCAGCAGGATGTAGATGACATGGAGACATGGCAGGATGAAGGAGACTGGTTTCTGGCCATAAGAAATGGTGAGGGAATGGGAGAGACTGCAAGGCATAGTGTCAGTGCAATCCAACACATCAAAGTGGCCATAGAAAAACATGTATACATGAACTTAGATACATGTATACCTAATCAGCTACAAGGAAAAAAAACAAGCTAGAATGCAGTAAAAAATTGTGTGCAGCAGGGGAAAATAGCATGACCATTAGTTGCCCTGATAAGACATCTCCTTCTTCAAAGCCAAGTGTGTTACCTTCACCTGCTCAAGCTTAATCTCCAACTTGAGTTGCTTTGTCCATTCATCTGCCATGGCCCACTCATGACTCTGAGCTGCACTAGTACTCCAAAGCACATGTTCATGCTTGTCTTGACTGACATGGTGTTACAACTGGGGTTGGTCACGACACAACTACTCAAAAGAGAGTGACGGTCGTTCGGTATCAGCGTCGAAGTACAAAAGAGTACTATGCTTCAATAGATGACAAAGACAGACTAGTCTTTGATAGAAGGACTAGACTGGCTGAGTCGAATATGATCATTTTCAGACTAAGACCTTAGGAGTGCTAAGACTTAGAAGATGATACAAGACGACTTGAGTTGCAGAGCTCAAGTGAAGAAGATTCCAGGTAAAACCCAGTAAGATTAAAGTAAAGAAACTACAAGTGGTACACCATGCTTAAATAGGCCAGTATGTGCGCACAGACCAAGACTGTAACAAGTAAGTAAGTAACAAGATGGATGTGGAAGGCATGAGCATAAGACAATATAAAGAAACAAGAAAGGTAAAGGATGATGTGGCAGAACCACATAGTTACAATGACCAGTTTGTAGACCTTGCCGTGAGACATATAGTCCATGGTAGTACATGTTATGTAATCAGAATAAAGGAAAATGTATAGGGGCATGTATGACTGTAACATTACCCCCATATTTATGGTGAAGACACCGTCTTCACTCATCTTGGTTAGCCCAGTAGATAGGGTCATCTGAGATGAAGTGCCCATCTTTGTCATAGTCGTTTTCGATGGCTCTCACTTTGTCTTGCTCTTGGAAAACCTGAGCATACTTCTCATCCTCCTCTAACTCCCAGGCGGCAAGCATAGCATAGAAGTTGGGGTGTTTAAAATCTTTAATGGGGAACCCGACATCCTTTCCTTTCAGCAAGGGACAATAGATGGAAAGATGTCTGGGGGCGATGGTATGATAATACACACAGTGATACTGGTCACAGGTCTTGTGGTGATGACCTGTGCCTTTACAGATTCAGCAAGTGTGGTTCTCATCAGGGTTGGAAGTGGATGTGCATAGAGGAGGGGCAACAGCAACATTACCATAAGCAGGGTCCTGACTTTGCGACTGATGTCACTTTCCTGCTGCCTTAGTCTTCGCAATTGGATGCAAGTCTTTAGGGATATGGGCTTGAAAGGAGCATCTGCTCACTGGTTCAGGTACTGGTTTGGTTTCTTCTGCTTCAGCAGTGGCTATGAGTTCCTCAGTAAAGGATGGTGTAGTAGCACCTAAGGCAGTGACAGGGATGAATTATGGGAGTTGGACTATGACTGAGGGGAGTGATACTGATGCTGGTTTGTATAATCCAGTGGGGTGTTCTTCGGTCCAAGTCTTTACAGACTCAGGAGATGGGGCAGAGGAGCGATGGTAATCAGGAGGTGTGGTTTGATTCTGGATCAAAGTGTGGATGGGGTTTACAGTTCATACTGGTGATGGTGTACATTCTTTGGTTGGGTAGTCTCGTAATATGTTGACTACATCAGCGATGGATTGTCTTGCCTCTTGAGAGGTTTTGATGGATTGTTGGATATCATGCATGATGGCGGAGGTGGTTTCAGAGGCACTTTGAATGGTGGCCAGAAGACTGACAAGGTTACTAATAGTAGAACGAGGGTTTGGAGGGAAGGTGGTATCTGTGAGAGTGTCTCGGCTAGCCTCAACTTCAGCCACAGGACTATGCGGTCTAAGGGTTCCTTCTGTCCTGGCGTTAATGACCTGTATAGCTTCTCTAAGGTCTTCCTCAAAACTGTGAGGGAGGAGATGTAAAGCATGAGTCCTAATGCACCTTTGCAAGTGCATAATGCTAAGATGAGTTTCCTGGCATGGGATTCTTCTGGCCCATATTTCAAGAAGGATAGCATTTTGTATGATGTGGATGACAAGGGAGGCTGCAAAGGCGTCTCTGCAGATGATGATATTGTCAACCTCAATGGCATATTCTTTGCACATGAGGACAGCTTCGATGAAGGTGTACTCTTCAAGGTCGTTGAGGTAATGCATGAAGTGTTTGGTGTTGGTATCACAGTCATGATCTTCAGCGGGGGTGGTGACGACTGTGATAGGGCAGGCATAGTCTCTTACAACTGGGGAGCATTGGCAAATGGGAGTAATGAGGGTATCAGTGTTGTCTGTGAACTCTGAGATGGAGGATTCAGTAGAAACTGAGGCTTCAGACATAATAGGTGTGGCAGGTATGAGGACGTTTGAAGACATAGAGCTAGATTGTGTTGTGGTGGTTGGAGTGTGGTTGGTTGAGAGGAGTTTCAAAGTTTGTTCTGTCTTTTATACACTTTGAGGATATCTCCGGCATTCTCCAGGTTCTCTTCGAGTATCCACTCATTATCAGCTGATAAATACCCCTTCCATGTCACCAGGTACCATTGTCGTTTTCCATTCCCTTTATGGGATAGGATAGCCTCAACTTCATACTCTTCTTCTTCTATGATGTCAGGCGGTGGTTCTAGGAAGTTCGGTCCATGAATGTCATTTTCGCTATAGGACAATAGTTGAGAAGCATGGAACGTGTTGTGAATCTTCCATTTTTTTGGCAATCGGGGTGTGAATGTGATAGGGGACAGGACAGTGGTGATTGGGAATGGTCCATATTGTTTCGGTGCTAGCTTCTTTGATGGCAGTTTTAGTCATAAGTTTTCCACCAATAGCCAGACCTTATCTCCTATCTTCCACTGGGTGTACTTCTGTCTGTAGGATCTCTCCACCATCTTCTGCATAGCAATGTTATGACACAATATAGCTGCTTCTCTGATCTTCTGTAACATGTGGACTCATTCTTCAGCTGTTGGTACTGTAGAATCTGGGATTAAATGCAGGATGGCACATGGTTCATATCCCATCATCAGGAAGAATGGTGATGCATTTCTTGTGTCATGTTTCCGATGGTTGTGTACAAATTCGGCAATTGGTAAATGTTCTACCCAGTCTTCTGGGTTATTGTGGCAGTAGATGCGGAGGTATGTTTCTAATTCCTGGTTGAGTCATTCTGTCTGCCCATCAGTCTGTGGGTGATAGGCGGTTGAGGGGGCTATGGAATATTCAAGGAGTTGCGCTAGTTCTTTAGAGAATCATGATAGGAATTGTGGTCCTCGATCTGAGATGATCTTGTCATGTAACCCAAATCGTTTATAGACGTGCTTCAAAAATAGTTTGGCTACTCCTTCTGAAGTGATCATTTTGTGACACGGAGTAATAATTACCCCCTTTGTAAGCCCATGGTCTACCATGATCATGATACTATCAAAGCCCCCGGAGACAGGGAGGTTGGTAATAAGGTCGATGGATAGTTGGGCAAAGGGGCAAGTGGCAGTGGAGGAAATAGGGGTAAGAGGGGGTTGGACTGGGTGAGTGTCCACCTTCATCTGCTGGCATAGGGTGCAGCCAGTGACATATTTTCGGATATAGGAGCCCATAGCAGGCCACCAGGCTTCTCGTTTAACCAGTTCTTCAGTTTTAAAGCGGCCTGGGTGGCCAGCTGTGGGGTGGTCATGGTATTTCATGAGAATTGCTGCTCGATGTGCAGGTGGGATATAGGTACAATCTTTAAAATAAAGGATATCATGGTTGATCCTTCAGTCAGTGAGGGCCAACTTCATGGGGGGCAGGCAGATGCCATCAAGGGCGTCGTGTTACGAACTGGGATGGTTCTGATCACGACTGCCGCAAATAAGCAGTATCGAGAGTTGTGGGTTCGAGCACTAGCCAGACAAAGGCCTAGCACAGTTCAGGTAGACGATGAAGACAGATTAGTTTGTAGAGAGAACTAGACTGGCTGAGTCGAATACGTTCTACAACGACTAAGGTAGGTCCGAGTAAAGGTACACAGAACTAGCTGAGTCGAGGCAAGGTAAGATTGCTTTAGACTAAGACTTAGGTGTGCTAAGCTTAGATACGATCTTAGACGACTAAGGATTGGAGGTCCTTAGCGAAGGAAGAATCCAGGTAAAACCCAGTAAGATTAGAATGGGGAAATACAGTGTATCTACTCGAGCTTATATATATAAGTATAAGGGTGCTTTAGGGCAAGCTTGCGAGATATGTAACGACTAAGTATCCAAATATGGAAGGCAGTGAAATACAACGTGTTGAACGTATGACATCAGAAATGAGAACGAGTCAGAATGAGTCATGTATGAACGTACGGTCAAGTGACCGTGGATGAAAGTAATATACAAGGGAATGGTGATGTAAGCATAAGAAAGATAGATGTAGACAAGAGAGAAAAGAGGGGGGCGTACAACGATTGTAACACGTCGGAGGCTGTTTTATACACAGGGTCATCCAAAGGGTCTGAAGACTGAAGGGTGTCAGCGAGGTCTTCATCAAGGAGATGTACAAACATGGAGTCAGGGAGGAGCACTTGGTCTACATTATCATCTTTACCAGACCCATGATTGGGGCAATGAGATAGGGTGTCAGGAGCTGCTAATTTACTGCCAGCAACATGGTGGAGTTCAATATCAAATTCTAACAAAAATAGTTGCCAGTGTGCCTGACGATGGGTGAGTTTCTGAGTGGTTCAGAAATACAACAGATTTTGTGATCTGTGAAGATGATGATGGGGCGTGGGTTTCCTTCAAGATAATGGCGCCATTCGGCCAGTGCTTGAATTACTGCAAGGAGTTCTTGGTTGAAAATCTGGTAATTACATTCTGCTGAGTTGAGGGATTGGGAGAGATAGGCACAGGGGTGGTATACTCTGTTCTCATTGGTTTGCAATAGCATGCCCCCTGTTGCTACTAGGGAGGCATCTGTCGCAATTGCGAATTGCTTGAGCAGATCGGGGTTATGGAGGACTGGTTTACTGGTGAACACCATTTTCAGTTGTTCAAAGGCCTGTTGCATGTCTGTGGTCCATTCGAATTTTCTATCTTTCTTTGTCAGATCGATAAGAGGATGGGCAATATTGGAATAGTGAGGAATGAAGGACCAATAGAAATTGCAAAATCCTAAGAATGAACATGTTTCTGATACGTTCTTTGGTACTTCCCATTTCCTAATTTCCTCGACTTTTTCAATATCCAATGTGACCTGTCCCAGGCGAATAACCATGCCTAAATACTCAACTTCCTCTTTATTGAAAGCACATTTCTCCAGTTTACAGTACAGTGTCTCCTTCCGTAGCTTTTCTAAGATATGACGTCTATGCTTCTGATGTTCTTCTAGATCATTTGAGAATATGAGAAGGTCGTCCATCTACACAATGAGCCATCCTTCATTAAGCTCTTGTTGGAATGTGTGATTCATATATGCTTGGAACATAGCCAGCGAATTGCATAATCCAAAGAACATGACATTTGGTTTGTAGAGACCAAATTCCATTGTGAATGCTGCTTTCCATCTGTCATCTGGGTGGATACGAATATTATTATACCCTGACCATATATCCATTTTCATGAAATATTTTGCTTTATGTAAGCAAGCAATGAGCAATGTGGGAAGCAGGGGGGGGGTAGGCATTCTTGACAGTCCATTCATTGATATACCAGTAGTCCTGAGTTGGTCTGAGATCTCCACTCTTCTTTCCTATGAAGAATCTGCTTGCTTGAGGGGATTTAGATTCCAAAATAAACCCTTTAGCAAGGTTTTTGTCGATAAAGGCTTTTACTGCATCTTGTTCTTTGGGTGAGAGTGGATAAATCTTCGATACTCATGGAATATATCCTGGTTTGGTTTCAATACAGTGGTCTGTTCCTGGTCTCTCTGGTGGCAAATGATTAAGTCCATCTTTCGCAAACACATCAGTGAAGTCATGGAGGTAGGAAGGGACTAGTTCTTCAAAACTCTTCTTCTTTGCCTCTTTCTCTGCCATTGTGAACTCTTGCAATTTACTGCTGAACTTGAGTGGGGCTGCATGCTGTTCAGCATGAGATGTTCCATCACATGTAAGAGGAGTATCCATAGAGATGTCTTCTATTATCCTAACCATTTCACCATCGAGTGCATATTCTGCTAAGAACTCTCCTTCTTCTAAGGGGTAATCTGTGACATTCTGGACTGGTTCTTCTGGTGCGTCCATCCAGACATCTTCCTTTGTGTCATAGGTTTTGTCATCTTCTGTCAGGATCATAGGGGGTACTGGTTCATCTTCATCCATTACTTCCTCAATGGAGGCGAATAATTGTGGAGGAGGTTCCTTTTGCTCGTCAGGGACTGGTGGTTGTGGGGGTGGTCCTCTTCATTTACTGCTGATGCTTCGTTCTGCCTTTCTTTTTCCTTTCCTCTGCTCTTCAACTGGCCACTGTTCCTTGACAGCTGGTCCTGGACAGAATGATTCTCCTAGCTCTGCCTTCATTTTCTCGGGTCATGGTATGGGCTCCACCGACTTCGAGGTCTTCTTTGGCTTTAGTACAGGTACTGGTTCTATTGTCTGATCCTGCATCAGGATTTCTTCTGCAATGGGGAGAGCGATGTCCTGAGTGTTATTGTCCGTATTGGTCATTTCTGCCTTCTTTAGTTTTGACTGAGCCCATTTCTTCTTAGGTTGGGGTCGGAAGAAGGTCGGGAGGTGGTTGGTAACACGGCTACTGTCGATAATGGCTTCTACTTCTCTTGATCTTTTCATAGCTGGTAGTGCAAGCATTTCACTCACCCAATCAATTGCAGGGTTCATAGCTTTCAGCCAAGGTATGCCTAGAAGGATCTGGTCTCATCGTCCTAACCTAGTGACATTGAACTTCCCAACCATGACTCATTCATCTACTTTGACATGAAGTATGCAGTAGTGTGAGATGGGTCCGCTCTTTGAGTAACTTCCATCTGTGGTGGTTACAGCAAAGGGTTTCTGCAGTAGATGGGTTCTGATGCAATGATTGTGAACAAATTCTTCGGATATAAATGTTCCAGCTGCCCCGGAATCTACAACCATGGTGGTTTCAACTGGATCCTTACAAACTTTGGAGAAAAGGGTAATAGGGATGCACATTTCCTTTTGTTCACCTACTTTTTATACAAGTTATATGGGTACAATAGGAGAGTCTGTCATCGACCCAGCTCTCCAGATTAAAAATCCGCATCTAGCCTTCTCGCTTCTTCCTCCTCAGTTTCTTCAGTGATCTCCTGTTTTCTAACAGGAACTCTCTTTCTTGGGCATGCATTAGCACAGTGACCAGTCTGGGTGCAATTAAAGCATTGCCCCTTCTTCATGTATTCTCAGTGGTCCACTTTGGTAAGGCGGTCGACCTCCATGGCATCTGGGTCTGACCTCTTGGGAGAGGGAATGTACTTGCCTCCATTCTTCTTTCTTCCATTCCCTTCTCCTTTCCTTACAGTGGCATATCTTTCCCAATTCGCATTCTGAGTGATTGTGGCAGTGATATAGGCTTCAATTGTTACTGGAACAGTTTCCATCTGACAGATGGCACACTGAAGGCCCAGTTTAAGCCCTTGCTTGAAGAAGTAGATGAGAGCGGTGCTTTCTTTGAGTGCTGATTCCACCATCAGAGTTCTGAATTTGGAGATATAGTTGGTGAGACTTCCGGTGTGTTTGATTCTTCCTATCTTGGTCATAGCACTGACTTTCTCATCTGCCATGACAAACGAGGCTCTAAACTTCTTTTCGAAGTCCTCAAACTTTCCCCATGCCTCTCCTACTTTGAATACTTTGGAGTAGAAGTTCAATGCCCATGCTCCTGCCATTCCTGTCTTCATATAGGCAAGGGCGGTAGCAATCTTCTTTTCATTGGTGTTATAGTAGTTGGTGTTCAGGGAGAAGTAGGTCTTGACTGAGTATAGTCATCTCTTGGCATCTGTGGGGGTTCTGTCGAATTGACTTGGTAACCCTGCCTTTAATTCTGGTGTGGTGATCTGCACCAATGCTGCCGATCCTGACATTGTTTATATTGGTGTCAGTACTCATAGTTGAGTCTTTCAGGGTTCGCTTCATGGTGAGTTCTTCTGAGTTGGTTCTGGGTGTTTCTGACACTTGCGGGTATGTGGTGTTCATAAGACTTTAATCTTTTGTTACAACTGGGGTTGGTCGTGACACGACTACTCAAAAGAGAGTGACATTCGTTCAGTATCAGCATCGAAGTACAAAAGAGTACTATGCTTCAATAGACGACAAAGACAGACTAGTCTTTGATAGAAGGACTAGACTGGCTGAGTTGAATATGATTGTTTTCAGACTAAGACCTTAGGAGTGCTAAGACTTAGAAGATGATACAAGATGACTTGAGTTGCAGAGCTCAAGTGAAGAAGATTCCAGGTAAAACCCAGTAAGATTAAAGTAAAGAAACTACAAGTGGTACACCATGCTTAAATAGGCCAGTATGTGTGCACAGACCAAGAACATAACCAGTAAGTAAGTAACAAGATGGATGTGGAAGGCATGAGCATAAGACAATATAAAGAAACAAGAAAGGTAAAGGATGACATGGCAGAACCATGTAGTTACAATGACCAGTTCATAGACCTTGCTGTGAGACATATAGTCCATGGTAGTACACATTATGTAATCAGAATAACGAAAAATGTATAGGGGCACATATGACTGTAACACATGGGCTTTAAGCTTGATACTGGCCAACTTAGACTCTATCTTCAGGCACTTGTGTTCAGCCTTGGCTGTAGTTGAATCCTGAAGGTGCTGCATGAGGGAGTCTGATGCATCATTGAGCTTTGCATTAAATTCAGTTGCCATATCATGTGGCTGTTTGTGAGAGGCAGATCTGTTAGATGTATTTGGTGTTACAATCGTAGTACACCCCTATTCATTTCTCTTTCTTACTTATGCTTTCTTTCTTGCTTATCTCATCATTCCCTTGTATATCACTTTTGCCCACAGTCACTTGACTGTACATTCATATGTGACTCATTCTGACTTGGTTCCATCTATGACTCATTCTTACTTACTATGACATCATATGTCCAACACATTGTACTTCAGCTGCCTTCCTCCTTTAGTTATGCAGCCCATTTATATCTGACAAGCCTGCCCTAAAGTTCCTCTTTACTTTAGTATATAAACACTTGTAGATACACTGTATCTCCTCATTCTAATCTTACTGGGTTTTACCTGGATTCTCCTCTTGCTAAGGACCCCCAATCCTTAGTTGTCTAAGATCGTATCTAAGCTTAGCACACCTAAGCCTTAGTCTAAAGCAAGCTTACTTGCTTTGACTCAGCTAGTTCCATGTATGTCTCACCCAGAGCTACCTTCGTCGTCATAGAACATATTTGACTCAGTCAGTCTAATCCTCTCTTGGATTCACCTGTCTTCATCGTCTATAGAACTGTGCTACACGAACCTTTGCTTGTCTGCATTGGTATATGAAACCATGACTCTCGAGGCCACTTGTTTGTGGCAGTTGTGCTAAGAACTATCCCAGTTCGTAACAAAAGATTAGAATCAATCAATACCATTGACTATCTAGTCTTCAGCCCCCACCCAACGACTTGATCAGATAAAGCCCTAGCAGACAGCAAGACAGCACGTTTAGGCATGAAGGTTTACATTCCTGTGACATTGCTGTTTGACCAGAATGTCTATGAAAGAACACGAATTCAAGATTGGTATGCCTACCATCTTTGATGGAGATCACAGCGCTTCGAAGTCCTTTCTCTTATCATGCCATGCATATATGGACATCAATGAGAAACTATACACCACAGATCAGCAGAAGATTATCTATATCTGCTCTTTCATGGAGAAGGGAAATACCTGCTTATGGAAGGAAGCAGGGTAACAAAGACCTGCAGATGTACATGGCCGATTTTATCCTCCTTGCTGATCAAGCAGGAATCACTGATGAATTGACGAGGATTCAGTTCTTCCAGGATGGTCTCAATATGGGTATCCTCACCCATTTGTTTAACACCGGAGACGTCCCCGAAATCCTTGATAAAGTTATCAAAACATGTGTCAATATTGATAATTCCTATCATCACCTCCAGTCTATTTGTAACTGCCATGCACCGCAAAAGAAGTATCAGAAGTACAGAAGTTCCCGATACTCATCTTCCCATGACCCGAACGCAATGGAAGTTGATTGCCTTACTCATGCTGAGAAGGTCGACTTGATGAAGAAGGGCAAATGCTTTAATTGCAGACAGCCTGGTCACCACGCTAACAGTTGTCCCAAGAAGAAGGAGAAATCCATTCCTGTACACCAGACCAAAACTGAAGCTTCAGGGTCTGGGTCGAAGATTGAAGAAGTTGAAAGTGACGATGAAGAAACTGTTAGGTTGTTAGCCCAGGATTTTTAATTTGGAGAAATAAATTGACGTATGTTTCTCCATCTGTACTATTACAACTTGTATGTGCTGTAGGTGAATGAAAGGAACTTCGTGTTCCCATTACCCTTATCTCACGTACTCATACAAAATTCATCGAAACCACTGCAGTCATTGATTCCAGAGCCACTGGAACTTTCATTTCAGAAGAATTTGTGAAGTTACATAATATATCATGAAGAAGACTTAGCAAACCTTTCAAGGTTACCACTGCTGATGGCTCCTATGTAAAAGGAGGCCCGATTACACATTATTGCCTGCTTGTTGTCAAGATAGACGAATGAACAATGTATGGGAAATTTAATATCACCCATCTTGGACAAAGGGACCAGATTCTTCTTGGTATCCCTTGGCTGCACACCATGAATCTGGTTATTGATTGGACTGCTGAAATGGTGATATTATCATGCACCAAGAAGTTGGATCTTATCGAAATGGTTACAGTCATTGTACACCTCTCTATTTTCTCCCCTTCACTTACACCCTTCTTATGCTTACTTCATCATCTCCCTGTATATCATTTTTGCCCACGGTCACTTGACCGTATGTTCATATGTGACTCACTCTGACTCCCTATGACATCATATGTTCAACATGTTGTACATTAGCTACCTTCCTTCTGTGGTTACATAGCCTATTTATATCTGACGAGCCTACCCTAAAGTCCTTCACTACTTTAGTATATAAATGTTCATAGATATACTGTAAATCTCCATTCTAATCTTACTGGGTTTAACCTGGATTCTTTCTTCGCTAAGGACCCCCAATCCTTAGTCATCTAAGATCGTATCTAAGCTTAGCACACCTAAGTCTTAGTCTAAAGCAAACTTACTTGCCTCGACTCAGCTAGTTCTGTGTACACCATACTCGGCACTATCTTTGTCATTGTAGAACATACTCAACTCAGCCAGTCTAGTCCTCTCAGGCACTTGGCTGTCTTTGTTGTTTACCTTGACTTGTACTAGGCCTTCGTCCAGTTGGTACTACGAACCCACGACTCTTGAAACCTCTTGTTTGAGGCAGTCATGTTCAGAACTATCCCAGTTTGTAACAGAAATAGATGTCGACACTGATAGAAAAAAGGCGAAACTCCCTCTCCTGTTTAATCATCCCATCCCAAAATGGAAGAATTCGAAACTCTCATGATCTACTAGTGTATCTCCATTACCTGTTATGACTTCCCTAGTGAGCCCCCTCCCCATCAAACCTTTTCCTGTCTCAGAGCCCACTAACATTGCTCCTTTGTCACCAGCTGCCCCTCAGGTAAAGCTGCCTTCACCAATGATTACTCGACCAACTCTTCCCAGTGAAACTCTTCCCTGACGCCCAATATCCCCTATTCCTAAACCCAAGAAGAGATGAAATGAAAGGGAATCATCACCCAGACCATCACCTGTCCCAAGAGAACAATGACCACCCGATGAACAGAGAGTGTGTGTTAGGAAAGCAGAAGAACCACCTAGAGGCACTGTAAAGACTACAATCTAGCTAGGCTGATAGTGAACTACCACCTAAGCTAGTATATGTCAAGTGCTTGCCTAGCTGCTATTCTTGCAGTGCAAGAGTGTTTGACCCAAGGGGTTACAGGTGAATATACTTCGTCAAGCACTGCTATAAGACATGTGATGCTCCTATGAAGTGATTCCGATGCTAGCAGTAGCATTGCCACTGATAGTGCAGCATTTTCCATGGATGCTGACATTAAGCACCATGTGAAAGGTAGATACTGATAGTACTGGTGATACTGATGATGCTGTGAGGGTCGCTAATGATGAGTGTGGTGATAGCATATGCTGATATCCATGATAGTGCGGTATGCCAGGGGTCAGCGAAGAGTGATAGCATGATAACGATGAAACCAATGATACCGATGAATGCTGGTGCTTAGTGAAGATAGCGGTAAGGGAAGTGTTGAGAGCAAGGAACATCAAAGGATCCTTCAAAGATATTTGGATTTCAAAGAGAATATAATTGCATATAGCAAGAGCGGTAGCGGTATGGGAATCCTGTCTAATGAATGATATGATATAAAAATGATTGTAAGTGACTACTCCTACTGCTGTATGGTAGAAGGGGAGTGTCAAACGGAGGAGAAGTCATCAGTCTTTTATCATACATCATAGGTATGCGGAATCGATAGGCGAGAGTAGTAGCAACTATGTGAGACTTAGCCCTAGCAATATGTAATAGTGCTGCATGTGCTGCAGCATGTGTTCTACATGTAATAAAGCTTGCTGTGGGATCAGCAGCGGTAAATGGGAATGTACTATGCACCAAATGGAACTAGTTGGCATGGCATGGGCATTCGATGGGCATCGGCTCATGGACATGTGTCTTGGTACTGCAGTATGGTAGTCTGGCAAGGGCATGGTAACCTTGTTAACTGTATATATCAATGGCGCTAGGGTTAGGGGTGGTTGTGCTATTCAGTATAGGAGCTAGACAAATAATGGAAATGGACTCATGCAAGGCTAGCGCCAGCTAGACTGTCACAGCACATGAGCTGATAAGAAAACACGATTTGATTTTATGGAGGGATGGGCCACCAAAGAAGAGCTCCTGCATGGAAAACCATTCCTGATGGCAGACGATCCCTTACCTACTGACAGTTCCCCACCTGCCTTAATTCCATCTGAAGAAGATGAAGAAGAACCATTCTTCGATACTATGCAAGATGTTTGGACAGAACCTGAAGTCCGAAATATCACTACTTACAAACTGAAGGAGGGAGAGTTTTTGGTAGAATACAATGTGAATGGATTACAGATGAGGATTGTCAAAGAGGTCTCCATGGACACCCCTCTCACTTGTGACAGAACCTCCTGACTCGAACAGCTTCCAAATTACTCCCAAATCTCTCTCGCCCCGCCATCCTTCGAGGAGACCACCAAGTTTAGTAATATAGCTCAGGAGTTTGCAGTAGAAGAGAAGGAGAAGAAGAAGAAGAAAAGCTTCGAAGAACTTGTCCCATCATATCTTCACAATTTCTGGGACATCTTTACAAAAGAAGGGCTCAATAAGCTTTCACCAGAATGACCTGGCATTGACCACCGAATCAAAACAAAACCAGGTTTCATCCCATGCACATCTAAGGTTTACCCTTTATCCAGAAAAGAGAGAGATGCCATCAAAACCTTTATTGATGAAAGCATTGCAAAGGGATTCATTTCTGAATTGAAGTTGCCACAAGCTAGTGGATTCTTCTTCATCAGAAAGAAGAGTGGAGAACTACGCCCTTGTCAAGATTATCGATACATCAATGATTGGATGATTAAAAACACATATCCACTTCCCCTTCCTGCCACATTGATAGCCCAATTACATGATGCTAGATTCTTCACCAAAATGGATATTAGATCCGGCTATAACAACATCTGCATTCACCCCAACAATCGCTGGAAAGCTGCATTCACCACCGAATTTGGCCTCTATGAACCCAACATAATGTTCGTCGGCTTGTGCAACTCTCCCACCACGTTCCACGCCTACATGAACTGAACATTCCAGCAAGAAATTAATGAAGGATGGATGGTGATTTACATGGACAATATCCTGATCTTCTCAAAGACTCTCTAAGAACATCAGAAATGAATGTGCAGAGTGCTTGAATGTATATGGCAGGAACAATTGTTCCTGAAACCTGAGAAATGCATGTTTGATGTGACAGAAGTTGAATATCTCAGAATGATCATCCAACCTGGAGAAGTTACCATGGATACCACCAAAATTAAGGGAATTGCTGAATGGCCGATCCCATGAACTATCAAGGACATCTGTTCCTTCCTTGGATTCTGCAACTTCTATTGAACCTTCATCTCCCACTACTCCAATATTACCAGACCTTTAATCGACTTGACAAAGAAGAATGTCAACTTTGACTGGACACCCAAATGCCAGGACACTTTCTATGTCTTTAAGACAAAGTTTACCCAGCAACCAGTGCTTCAGAACCCAGACCCACTCCAGCAATTTGCAATTGCCACTGATGCATCCCTTGTAGCAACAGGGGCCATTTTACTTCAGACCAATGAGAATGGGGTTTATCACCCCTGTGCCTATCTTTCGCAATCCCTTAACTCTGCAGAACAAAATTATCAGATTTTTGATTGCTGTCATATACTGGATTCTACACTTGACTCGCACTATAACATCCTGCTCACATCCACATCCATCCAATCCCCACTCAATCCAGTTCACATATCCGATCTGATACACTCATCCGATCCAGATCCAATCCGAGACACTCATCCGATCCATATCTGATCTGAGACACTCATCCGATCCAGATCCGATCCAAGATACTCGTCCAATCCAGATCCGATCTAAGACACTCGTCTGATCCATATCCAATCCATATTTGATCCATGTCCATATCCGATCCATGTTCATATCCGAAACTATTCCTGTGCACCTGCGCATTACTCCTTTTAGGATATACCTGTGCCACCGGCTCTCGGTCATCCCTGCCTTCGCCTCTTGGTCATCTCTGCCTCCGGCTATCAGTTATCTCTGCCTC
>MU172940.1:176630-214432 GCA_016695475.1 Suillus decipiens | reverse complement strand
GTCCATCCGTCCATCCGTCCATCCGTCCATCCGTCCATCCGTCCATCCATCCATCCGTCCATCCATCCATCCGTCCATCCGTCCATCCGTCCATCCATCCGTCTATCTATCTGTCCGTCTACCCATCCATCCGTCCATCCATCCGTCTATCTATCTGTCCGTCTACCCATCCATCCATCCATCTATCTGTCTGTCTGTCTATTCATCCATCCATCCGTCCGCCCATCTGTTATCCACCCAACACTCCGCTACTCCTGCTCTCAGATCCTTGGACCTTCGGATCCTTGGACCTTCGGATCCTCAGACCTTCGGACCTTCAGACCCTTGGTCCTATGGTCCTATGGTCCAGTCCTATTCTATCCTTCATCCTATTATAACATCCCTCACTGTTCTACTCTGGACTTTGTCCAAGTAGTCTTGTCACCATCCCCTATCATCCAGGAATAGTTCCGGCGCATTCCCACGCTCATCCGGAAGTCCTTCTGAGCTCTATTGAGCTATCCTGCCCTAGAGTTTGTCTGGACTACATCCATACTTCACCAGAACTCTCCCTAGGACTTTATCCAAAATTAAGGGGCAATACTTGGGTAAGGGGCACAGCACATGAGCTGAGGCCAAAGCCCTTTATGATCCATTAACCCTCTGAGCACGTCTCTAACAATTGCAAATTGCTCACTGTTATCTGTGCCCTTACCAAATGGCACCACTACCTCGAAGGGAGTCCTCATCCCATTATCGTCTTCACTGATTACAAGAACCTGCTGTATTTCAGAACAGCACAGAAGTTCACTCAATGCCAAGCTTGTTGGCAACTCATCCATTCAACCTTTGACATTGAATTACACCATGTTGCCAGTGCTAAACTGGCTGCTCCTGATGCCCTCTCCCATCGCCCTGATCATGATAATGGTGGTCATGATAATGAAGATACCATTCTTCTTCCTGATTCCCTTTTTGTCCGACTCATTGACATGGATTTACTTGACGTATTGGGCTCTTCTGACCCTCTTGATGATCCACTTTTCAAAATGGCGTCTGATGCCCTAGACAGTGTATGCCTTCCTCCCATGAAATCCACTATCTCTGATTGAAAGATTGACAATGGTATCCTTTACTTCCACAATCACGCCTATATTCCCCCACCTCATCATGCTGCCATTCTCTCTCAGCATCATGACCATCCCTCTGTGGGGCACCCTGGTTGTTTTAAAACCAAAGAACTCATCAAACATGAAGCTTGGTGGCCCTCCATGGGGGCCTATATTCACAAATATGTTGACTGTTGTACCCTTTGCCAGCAAATGAAGGTGGACACTCACCCTGTTCAGCCGCCTCTCGTTCCCATTCCATCCATGGCTACTTGCCTGTTCTCTCAGATCTCCATCGACCTTATCACTGACCTTCCCATTAGCAATGGTTTTGATAGTGTCATGGTTGTGGTAGACCATGGCCTTATGAAGGGGGTAATTCTCATACCCTGTTTGAAAATGATCACCTCAGAAGGCATAGCAAAGTTATTTCTGAAACATGTTTATCACTGCTTTGGTCTCCATGACAAAGTCATTTTGGATTGCGGTCCACAATTCCTTTCCTGATTTTCAAAAGAACTCACTCAACTCCTTGACTACCAGATTGCACCTTCCACCGCATATCACCCTCAGATGGATGGGCAAACTGAAAGGCTCAATCAAGAGCTTGAAATGTACCTCAGAATCTATTGCCGAAATAACCCTGATGAGTGGGTAGAACATCTTCCTATTGCTGAATTCATCCATAACCACTGAAAACACAACTCCCGAAATACCTCCCCATTCTTCCTCATGATGGGATATGAACCCTGTGCTATTCCCCACATCATCCTCGATTCCTCAGTACCATTTGCAGAAGCACAGGTATGCTCTCTGCAGAAGATAAGAGAAGAAGCCATTGCATGTCACAATTTGGCTATGCAGAAGATGGCAGAATGCTCCCATGGGAAGAAATTTACCCTGTGGAAAGTAGGCGATAAGGTTTGGCTCTCCACAAAAAACCTTCACCTGAAATTACCATCTCAGAAACTCACTCCAAAAAGATACGGACCATTCCCAGTTGAAGAAGCTCTATTCCTGATTACATTCAAACTCCGACTACCGAAACAATGGAAGATTCACCCTGTCTTCCATGCTTCTGTCCTATCATCCTATAGCGAAACTGATGTACATGGTCCAAACTTCCTTGAACTACCTCCTGATGTCATAGAAGAAGAAGAAGAATATGAAGTTGATGCAATTCTCACACACAAGGGAACTGGCAAATGCCGACAGTATTTAGTATCCTGGAAAGGATATTCATCAGCAGATAATGAATGGATCTCAGAAGACAATCTCCGAAACTCCGCTCAAATTCTGAAGGCATATAAGATGTGATATGCCCTCTGATGTTCCTCACTCACCTCAGATCTTCTAGCCATCAGTGAATTATTATGTCTTCTGCCTCCTACACTCTTAACACCTCTGACTCTGACATCACTCTTGTAAACTGTCCTTCATTTGTCATGCCCATTCCTCTTACCCATCATGATGCCGTTGCAGACCTCGATGACCCCACACAAGAAAATTACCACAACCTCATCACCGACATTCAGAATACCTCCCTCATCATCTCCGCCCTCCTCTGCAAAGGGCACGCCATCAAAATCGACAACCAGCTGCAGAGACAGCATAACCACATACCCCAGCTCGTCATCAACCTCATTAGAACAGTGTCCCTCTTGGGAAGAATTGCTGCCAATGTTAAAGATCATCACATCCAACAACGCCTTTACCATGTGGAGAGATGCATTCAGCACTATGGTGTGCTGCTCCTTCCTGATACTTTTAAGAGCAGCATTGAAGAAGTTATCCACATCATTTCTGAATGTCGAGCAGGCATTGCACGCCCTCCCTCTCTGCACCAAATTGAACTGATGCATACATCTCTTACCACCTCCTATACAAACCACTATCCTCACGTTGATGCCATTCATGGCTTACTATCTAGTGTCAAGAAGGCATCCACTTTCATCATAAAAGACCTCCATCTTCACACTGCCAACAATCCATGGTGCAAACCACCTTAGAAAAGCTCGCCACTCAAGCCCTGCCCTTGTATGCCAAAAAGACTCACTCTGATTGGGTTAGAAATGCCACATTAGCAGCTCAACTGACATTGCTGAAAATTCACTGCTACCATCACTGAAACCAACTTCGTCATCACTGAAGAACACCCTGCCGAACTCTATATGGCAGTCTCAGAAGTGCATGAAGACATCATTGCAGCTAAAGTTGTACATGACACACTGGATATGCAGAAAGACTTACCCACTGCAACGCTTACTGATCCAACTGTGACCAGGCAAGTACCCATTGAATCATTCAGCCCTACCTCTTCAGCTTCACCAGAAGAATTAATCACTGCAGCTGAACTTGCCACTCCAATGTCACCACCTCCTTTTTAGGGATCCCTACTTGATGATTGACCATCTAGGAACCAAAAGCACAGTCACGGTGTAAAGACTACAATCTAGCTAGGCTGATAGTGAACTACCCCCTAGACTAGTATATGTCAAGTGCTTGCCTAGCTGCTATTCTTGCAGTGCAAGAACGTTCAACCCAAGGGGTTGCAGGTGAATATACTTCATTAAACACTGCTACAAGACATGTGATGCTCCTATAAAGTGATCCCAAAGCTAGCGGTAGCATTGCCGCAGCTAGTGCTGTGTATTCCGTGGATGCCAACGTTAAGTGCCATGCGAAAGATAGATACCAATAGTACTGGTGATACCGATGATGCCGTGAGGGTTGCTAATGATGAGTGTGGTGATAGCATATGCTGATAACCATGATAGCGTGGTATGCCAGGGATCAGCAAAGAGTGATAGCGATAAAAATAAATTAGCTGCTGTCTGCACGGTTTTTCCTTCATCTTTTTACAACTCTTAACCAATGTCTACCTTTAACTTCTCCTCTTTCACCACACCCACTCTTTCAGGCCCACAGAAGGAGTTTGTGATTCTTCGCAAGAAACTTGAGGTGTTTGTGAAGTCTATTCTGGATGATAAAGAAGAACTTGCAGAAGACAAAGAGATCTGGATCTTAGGCTGGGACAAACTGATGGTACACTTCTTTTCTTTTCTCTATTATTGATTTTGACTTTAGCATTTTTTCTAGCTTGACTTGGAGCGCTGCTGCAAGGAAGGCACTGAGCTGGGGCATGCGCTAATGCTGTCCAAGGCTGAGATTGCTGCTGCCAGCTCAGTGGTAGAGTCTGTGCAGCTGTTTCACAATCAGCTGTGCACCAAGAAGGTAGCCGCAGAGCAAGCAGTGAAGAATTTGAACAAGGGGAAGGGGAAGGTAGTGGAGGAGACTGCTGCAGTAGCAGAGGCTGCTGCTGATGCTGATGAGGAGGGGAGAGGCCCCCATGCCAAAAAGGAAGGTGTGCCCTACCGCCAAGAAGATCGCGGCGGTAGTGGAGTCAGAAGTTGAACAGCCTATGGTGAGCTTTTTGTATTGCTTATACTTGGCTAGATTCACTAATGGTCTCATTTTTTAGCCAAAGGTTGGCCGCATGCACGCATCCAACAATGGCAAGGAGCTATACTTGCCTACAAAGTGCAGCAATTGTGCTAGGTGGGACTTAGCATGCATTGGTGAGCCCAGCAAGGTGTGCATGCCATGCCGCCACACTAAACACAGGTGCTCACATAATACTGGTGAGTTTTCTTCTCTTTCTTTCTGGGCTTTGTGCTTTGCTAACTTGTTTCTATAGTTCGTTGTACTAGAGTTCCCATGGTGGAGATCGTGGTGCCCAGCCCATCCAAGAGTACCATTGTGACCAGGCGTCACAAGACACCTAAGGGAGCTATTGAGCTCTCTGACACAGAAGATGCCATGGTTGCCTCGCCACCACACCCAGCTAAGGTCGCAAGGAAGGAGAGCTTTGCCACAGTTGCAGAAGCCAGGGAGGAGACTCCTACAGATCTGGTGCTGTTCCAGCAGCAGTTGAAGGAACTGAGGGAAGAGGAAGACCTAGAGTTCTTGATGGGCGCTGAGCTGGAGCGCTTGGAGGCACGCTTTCTTCAGGCAGAGGGCCTGATGAAGGAAATGGTGACTGGGATGAAGTACCTCCGCAACTGCTTGGACTGCCTTAGAAAATAATTAGAGTACTTAGTCTTACTTAGTCTTTTTTCTCCTTTTTCCCCTTTGTACTATAGAGTAGTGCTTAGGATAGTGCAGTCCTTTAGTAATGATAGGCGCTTATAGGCTTGCCTGCATCCATGTGTGAATCCTAAGTGTCCGCAGTCCATTTGAGTCCAAATGCCATCAAAATGCCATGTCCAAATGCCATGCACTAGTCCATTTGGCGCCTAAGGTAAAAGAGAATGTAAGGTAAGCGACTGCTCGTGCATAGTCAAGATAAAAGAAAAAGGATACTGGAAGTTGTGCGAGGTACTGCTCATCTTATCTTCTTTGCTACTTCTGCTGTTGTCTATTCCTGCCTTCAGGATACCACTGATGAGTATTGGTATCTGTTTTGATAATGAATGGGCAGGGTGCGCTACCTCCATGGTAGAAGGTGAAAGGTATGGTAATTGTCTGTGTGCATTATTAGTTAGTCTTCAGTAGTCCTTTTGAGTAAGTATATTGTCTCTGCACTCATGGCGAGCATCATATGTGGGTGGTGCTGTGTAGGTGTGATATATAGCGAGAAGGAAATGGTCACCGGTCAAAGCCCGGGGTAAAACAGATAGTATTGTACTTGGGGTATATCATTTTCTTTTGTTTTTATAAATGAGTGAGGTTTTAGCGAGTGTGGGTATAGGTATGGAATGGTGCCATTGAGTTACCACTGGCAGGTATACGAGCGCTGGGACTGGCGCTAATCCTCTTCTTTGGTTGACTCTTTCTTTGGCAATGGAAACCTCTTGCCCTGTTTTCATACCATGATAGCACTATGCTGGTGTGCGATGGCCTGTCATACTGTGAAACAAATATTAATGGGTTGCTAGTGTGCTGGGGGCAGCACTTTGCTTCCTGAGCCAAATGCTGATGCTGGTGACCAGTGATAATTCTGTTAGCCGCTGTAGCAACCATATTGCTGCTAGGCTCATGCCCTAGCTATTTTACATGCGTCTCAGATCATAGCCAAGGGAACCGAAAGTCAAGTGGCACTCGTACCAACCATCCGAACTGCATTGTCCATCCATGTCCATCCTATGTCCATCTAGCTCCATTTGGTGCGTATTAATTAGTAACTGTCAAAACTGATCCCACAGCAAGTGCTATTACATGTACACCTCATGCTGCAGTACCCTGCAGCGTGATTACATATTCAGTCCAATTGCCTCACGCGCTTACTACTATACTCGCCTATCCATTCCGGTCGCTCATGCACTATGTTAAAAAGCCTCTCAGATATTTTTTGTACTTCACTTCCTTGTTCTGTGGTAGCTGTAGAAGTCACTCGTAGTATTATCTTTTGTTTCATGCAAATTATATCCTCATTCTTGCCTTAAAATTTCGATCTATCAGTACTTAGTACCACTATAAGTTGCCGTGGGATACTACAAGCTAAGCTATCGTTCTTAGACTTTTGATTTCATTATGGAGTATCGGACCACTACCGGTGACTCTTACCGTTGCCACTGTTCTTGATCATTACCACGGGCACAGTGTTCACATTTCGGTAGTTACCACGGTCGCTATCTCGGTATCACTAACTAGTGCCCTTGCCATTGAAGCTTTCGTTCACGGATTATCTTATTCTGCCGTAGTACCACTGACAGCAGTAACAATCGGAGTGGTCTCTTACCTCTATCGTCTAGTCTGACTGCATTCCCTCACTAACTAACAAAAGGAAATTGCTTCTACTGCAGTCCTCTTGGGTCGAACTACATACTCGCACCTTCAGTAGGATAAATAGTTGTGTCTACCTATAGGCCAGCTGTTATTTCCTTGTTTCACCGCGATACGGTGAATGATACTATAAGGCCAAGGGTGGCCGTTATTAGTGTCTGGTATTTCTTCTGTAAGCGCTAGCCTGGGTGCATGTGGTGGCTGCAAGTTCTGCTGTATAGTCTCTATCTGTGACAGCAATACTTCAATTAGCGGTGGACATTTGGTAACAGCTTTGGTGATTGTGTCTATGAACAGAGTTGCTTCAACATTGATACTATACCTCAGCAGTAGACATTCGCGCTCTATCTTGGTGGTGTCTGCCTCTTCGTCAGTAGTAGCACTATGGGTAATCACACTTTCCAGGGGGATAAGTGTTTCATTATAAGAATCGTGTATGGTATTGTAAGCATCGCATATATCTTCTGGTAACAAACTTGGTTCGCTATGTAGGACTGGTGGTAGCGCTATGTTGAGCGGTGATGCCACTGGTACTGGGACTTCATTTTGGCATGCCATCAGTAAGGTTTCAAATGTCAGTGGTGTTATCATGATGTTGGTAGGCATTGTTTGTTCTTTGGTATCGGTAATAGGAGATATTACAGCATGATGTGTATCTGCATCAGAGTACTCAATAGCGTCCTCCTCACAGGAGTCCATCAGCGGAGTGTCTGCTGAGCAAGCTGCCATGCGCTTAAATGTTTCATTGCCATGACCTGGATATGCGTACAAAACTGCATTAGTGAATTCTTCATAATTGTTACCGTTGTATTCCTCTAAACACTCCCATAGCTCGGCTTCATCAGGGTGAGCATACCATGTGGCCACTTTGATATGCACTACCTCTGTGATGCCTGCCATGTTGGCCAGTTGATCTACTGTAATGAGAAACATTAGCAAGTCCGCTGGGTTACCATTGAAGAATGGTGCTGCCGGTGTCCGGCGTAATGGCATATAGAATGTAGTCATGAATAAGCACTCAGTATGGGTTGATATCTGGAACTGTCAGCGTGAAATACGCAGTAAGCAGTTTTGAGCGAAGATGGAAATATACCAAAGAACCCCTCATGGTGGGCTCCAATTGTAAAGACTACAATCTAGCTAGGCTGATAGCAGACTACCACCTAAGCTAGTATATGTCGAAAGCTTGCCTAGCTGCTATACTTGCTGTGCAAGAATGTTCAACCCAAGGGGGATGCTAGTTGGATATAGTCTGAGTTGCCTAAAATAGCATGATAGGGGCTGATGATAGTGAGAAAGTTGCTGAAGTTGCCGAGATGGTTTCTGAGGGTAGCATGAATGAACTGAGGGTGCACGTGGCATGGGAAAATATTACTGAGCAGCAGTAGAGCGGTATAGCAAAGGTATTGCGTGCAGTGGGATAAGGATTTTACTATGATTTTTGATAAAGATTGTATTTTGTATAAGGATTGAAAACTATACCAAAAGGTAATAGTGACTTCTCCTACTGAGTATACAGTAGAAGGGTAGTGTCAAGACCGTACTCAATGTATAAGGGAATCTGAAAAGGCTTTGGCCTCAGTTCATGCACTGTGCCCCTTTCCCAAGTACTGCCCTTTATTTCTGGGGGATAACCTTCGTCCGAGGGTCTGGAAGTGCTTGTGTAGCGGATCCAAAGGTCTGGAGGTATCGGATATGGCACGTCTGGTATATATCCGAAACGTGTGGGTGGAAGGAGTTCGTCTGGAGGGTATCCGGAGCATAAGGATGAATGCGAGGTATAAGACTAGTAGCAGATGAGGTCCGTACTAGAAACTAACAGATATGGACTACCAAAGGTAGAGTCAGAAATGCAGACTATAGGAATCAAATCCTAAGTCTCGGAAGATACTTGGAGTTGGGACGGATGGGTTCAGATGAATGGAATGAGCAGAATCTAAGATGATATTCGAACTAAGGTTCTCTAGAGTTTTACATGTAGTTTATATACTGTATGTAGATAGTACGGACAATCAATGGATCCGGGACCGGAGGGCTATGCACAAAGTATAACGGAAGTCTATGTAGTAAATGCGCAGCAGATCAGCAAATGCGAGTCGGATATGAAGCACAGGTAACAGATCAGTAAGCAGGACAGGAATATACACAGCCAGGACACCGGTACAGGTAGATCACCGAAAGGGGATAGAAGCAAGGATGCAGTGGACTTAGAACACAAGAAGTTGTAGTGTATCGGATGAGTGATCTGGATTGGATCTGTGGTCCAGATAGAAGCAGGATCAATCGGATCTGATCGGATCTTGGATCGGATGTATGGAATATGACAGGTAGTAAAGTACGAGTCTCGGTAGGTAGGAAATTATATACCTAAGTAATAGCAATGGAGACAGAAGGGATAGGAAAACCATGCAGTAGACATGTAATAAGGGTGTACTACATGTTACAAAACATAAGGCAAGGAAATTTACATACCAGCACGGCTAGGTGGACATAGGACGGAACAGAATTCTTGAGCCTTTAGGTTGCCTCATGGGTCTCGGCAAGTCGCGGGAGCTGCGCGTGGCGTGGGAAAGTTGCCATAGGGTGGCCACTAAGCTGCAGTGAGGCTGCTGGAGCTCGGAACAGAGCCGGAGATAGGGGTAACACATGGGAAATGGGCTCAGTAAGGGATGGAGAAGCTGAGGGGTATGGATAATGATAGAAAAATACTTCAGGCTTGATACCTATATGAAATAGGGTCATACAAGCCTATAGTGAGTTTGACTGGCACAATGGCCACCATCAATCTACCTGTCCACAATACAAATATCATATCTGTGAAAGATTTGAGCCAGGACACCTTATGCTGTATTGCCCTCAGTTTCACAGAACCCCACCATTCACTTTTACATATAAAGATGACAGGTTCTATGAAGCACTTCACATTTGGGAGATGTACCTCAACTCTGTCCATTCTACCATCCCGCAGATTGACAAGAAGCAGAGAGAGGAGCTTAGATGAAGAGGTGTGGAAGAAGCTGTGTATATGATGCGTCGTGCTGGTGGAGATGATGACGACAATGACTTCAAATACTCCAACGACCCCATCTACTACCACAATCAAGATGACTAAGTCGGTGACTTTGTCCATAAAATGGGGGTAATGTTACAATCATAGTATGCCCCTATTCATTTCTCTTTCTTACTTATGCTTTCTTTCTTTCTTGCTTATCTCATCATTCCCTTGTATATCACTTTCACCCATGGTCACTTGACTGTACATTCATATGTGACTCATTCTGACTCTGTTCCATCTATGACTCATTCTTACTTACTATGACATCATACATCCAACACATTGTACTTCAGCTGCCTTCCTCCTTTGGTTATGCAGCCCATTTATATCTGACGAGCCTGCCCTAAAGTTCCTCTTTACTTTAGTATATAAACACTTGTAGATACACTGTATCTCCTCATTCTAATCTTACTGGGTTTTACCTGGATTCTCCTCTCGCTAAGGACCCCCAATCCTTAGTTGTCTAAGATCGTATCTAAGCTTAGCACACCTAAGCCTTAGTCTAAAGCGAGCTTACTTGCTTTGACTCAGCTAGTTCCATGTATGTCTCACCCAGAGCTACCTTCGTCGTCATAGAACATATTTGACTCAGTCAGTCTAATCCTCTCTTGGATTCACCTGTCTTCATCATCTATAGAACTGTGCTACATGAACCTTTGCTTGTCTGCATTGGTATATGAAACCACGACTCTTGAGGCCACTTGTTTGTGGCAGTCATGCTAAGAACTATCCCAGTTCGTAACATTTGGCGAAGGATCAGAATCCTGATCAGATGACATGTGGCCAGAATGATGAGTGCTGCTGGCTTTGTGTGAATGCACTGTCAAGCATTTCATCATCTGACTCATGGATGTATCAGAGTCATCAGATGAGAAATCCATCTGCTGATCTCGAGAGACAATGGTCCTTGTCTTGCCTGAGGAAATGGTGGATGGCAAGGGGTATTTTCACCCACCATCATCTGGTTTTGGAGAGTTGAGAGAAATAGTAGGGCCTCGATGTGTTGTATGATTCATATCAAGATGGGGCATGATTGGGCATTGGCCAGTAGATGCTGGATGTTACAATTGTTGTATGCCCCTATTCATTTTTCCTTTCTTACTTATGCTTTCTCTTTCTTCTTGCTTAACTCATCATTCCCTTATATATCACTTTTGCCCATGGTCACTTGACCGTATGTTCATACCTGACTCACTCTGACTCTGACTCCCCTATGACATCATACATTCAACATGTTGTACCTTAGCTGCATTCCTTCCTTGGTTACACAGCCAGTTTATATCTTCATAGATATACTGTATTTCCTCATTCTAATCTTACTGGGTTTTACCTGGAACTTCCCTCACTAAGGACCTCCAATCCTTAGTCATCTAAGATTATATCTAAGCTTAGCACACCTAAGTCTTAGTCTAAAGCGAACCCTTGCTCCAACTCAGCTAGTTCTGTGTATACTCCACTCGGAACTCTCTTTGTCATTGCTGAACATATTCAACTCAGCCAGTCTAGTCCTCTCTTCAGGCCTAGTCTGTCCTTAGTTGTTTACCTGACTTATGCTAGACCTATGCCTGGCTAGTGTAACAAACCTTTGCTTGTTTGCATTGGTACATGAACCCACAACTCTAGAAGCCTCTCATTTGTGGCCATTATGTTCAGAACTATCCCAGTTTGTAACACTGGAAGTTGAAAACTTGGGACAAACAAGGAGTTGGGTGATGATGCCTGAGGCTGAGGAAGCTGTAGTGATGAAGAAGGACCAGATGAATTATTTTCATCCCAGTCAGGCCAGTCTTGATCATCATTGGTGTGGGATGACAGGGGGACTTTATTCTCATCCATAGGAAAGTCATCATCCTCACCAATCTCACTCTCATCTGGGATTTGGCCAGGCTCAAGCTCCTTATTTTGCAGCCCCATATCCCCCCCTTCATCATTCTTGACATCTGCATGGTCCTCATCATCCACAGGTGGAGGGATCTCCTTCCCTTTTCCTGTCCCAAAGTGACTCACAGCCTCCACTGCAAAGTCGTGGCCTGGATCGGCTGTTGAAAACAAAGTGTTGTATGTTGGGTTGGTTCTCCACCACCCATGGAGATTGACCCACCACGGGAATGCTACCAAGAGCCAGTCTAAAATATTGTTAGAGTCTACACCATCATCAGAATGGAAAGTACAAACCAAGAATGCTTTTCATCTTCTCATTTCCATTGATGGCCTCAAAAGATAGGCCAGCACCAGTCTGGCCAAGTTGCACGTTAATTTCATTGTACTTTTTGCATAGGCTAGAGTAGTTAGTTAGTGGCCAGGTCAGCACTGAAACACCATAATGGTGGTCATGAGGACTCATGATGTAAATTGGCTTTGAATGGGCTTTGTAAAGGCAAGGGGATGTGCTTTAAAGTACTCCCTGACCTTTGGATCTTCATCATTCTCAAAAATGGTTGCTGCAAGCTGCTGCAAGTACACATTCTTCTGTGTGGTCATTTGTTGGCATGTGTGCCCTTCCTCCTTCATGTCCTTTGCAGAATCTGAAAAGATTTTGAGGCAAGCCTCTTGATTGACTTTGCACCACTCAATAAGACAAGCAGTGTGCAGACTATTCTTCTTATCCCAGTGTATGGTAGGTGGCTTTGACCAATCTCCTGATCCTGCACTGATGGGCGGTGTGACAGTCTAGCTGGTGCTAGCCTTGCATAGGTCCATTTCCATTATTGTCTAGCCCCTATACTGCATAGCACGACCACCCCTAACCCTAGCACTATTGATATATACAGTTACCAAGGTTACCACACCCTTGCTGGACTACCATACTGCAGTACCAAGCCATGTTCAATGAGCCAATGCCCATTGAAATGCCCATGCCATGCCAACTAGTTCCATTTGGTGCATAGTATATTCCCATCTGCTGCTGCTAATCCCATGGCAAGCCTTATTACATGTAGAAAGCATGCCGCAGCACATGCAGTACTATTACATATTGCTACGGCTAACTCTCGCATACTTGCTACTATTCTCACCTATCGATTTCTGCATACTTATGATGTATGATAAAAGACTGTTGACTTCTCCTCTGTGAGACACTCCCCTTCTACCATACAGCGGTAGGAGAACTCATTAACAATCATTTTTATATCATATCATTCATTAGACAGGATTCCCATACCGCTACTGCTTCCACTATACTCAAATATATCTTCTTTGAAATCCAAATATCTCTGAGAATCTTTTAATGGTCTTTGCTCTCGACACTTCCCTTACTGCTATCTTCGCTAAGCACCGGTATTCATCAGTATCATCGGTTTCATCATCATCACACTATCACTCTTCACTGTCCCTTGGTATACAGCGCTATCACAGTTATCAGTACACACTATCATAGTGCTTGTCATTAGTGCTCCTCACAGTATCTTCAGTAACACCGGTATCAACAGTACCTATCTTTCACAGGATGCTTAACATCAGCTTCCACAGAACCTGTAGCACTATCAGCAGCAATGCTACTGCTAGCATCGACATTACTTTATAGGAGTATCTCACATCTCATATCAGTGTTTGACGAAGTATATTCACCAGCAACCCCTCAGGTCGAACGTTCTTGCCTCACAAGTATAGCAGCTAGGTAGACTTCGAGATATACTAGCATAGGTGGTAGTCCACTATCATACTAGCTAGATTGTAGTCTTTACAGCAGGCTAGCACTTTGAGGTGTAGATGACTCAGTGACAAATCCACAACTACCACACTTTGGCAGATGGCCTCGAGATCCACATCCATGACTACTAGCCATGATGATTGAAGATGCAACACAACTCAGATTGTGATATGGCAACCACAACAGCGGTAATGATCACTACAGTGATTGTCACTGGCACAGGTTCTGTCGGAGTCTGAAAGACGCTGAAATTTTCAAGTGATGCCGAAGTTTTTCATTTGTTTTGTGGTTTTCAAATTTAACTTTGAGACCCACTAGTGAGGTGGCATGAATATGGACTTTAACTTGGTGACAATATTGTGGCTTGAGAATTAGTGGTATATATATTATTGTGAGTGATAAAAAACAAAGATACTATGGTGTATGTGTTGTTGTAATGCTTGCTCAGCTGGCATTGACAATTAAAAGTGTCAAAAGTGCAAGTTTATTTTGTACCATTTACTAAATGGCACTGGGGGAGGTTCTGGGCAGAGCTGTAAAGATGGGACCAAGCTGGGATACTGTACAGCTCTGTACAGCCTGTTTTAGTTTGCTGATCAAGAGCCCGGATAGCTTACAGTTATGGTGGACGACGGTTCGATTTACCGAAGTCTACCTTATATGACACCATAAATATCGTTTTCGTGTCGAGCAGCTACTCCAGCACATCACTATGTCACTCTTCGAACGCATGCATTTAGCTTGCTGCAATATCACTCCTCCATCCCGTCGACTCCCAAGTTCTCAGTATTCCGCACACAGTCAAATTTTTATATTCTCACGTCTCAAACTCGTTGCCAAATTTGTCACGGAGGCGCACTTTACTTCCAGGACTCTGCTCATGATTCAGCTCCCCTGTGAGCTTCACCCACTCCAGGCCAAGCTAAGTTTTTAGCTCATGCGTCAGTCCCCTCCCAAGTCCACTATCATTTAGAATCCTTCACCACACAACTACTAGGCAACATAGTCGCTAACTTCCGGCAAACTCTCATTGCAGATGCCACCGACGCGTTAAAATGACATCCATCGTGGAATCAATAGTCTATATACCTGGACTACCGAGAAACCAAGTGAGATTGACACCAGTTCCTTTACCGAAGCTCTCATCCCAATTATCACGTACCAGGCGCTGCATGATCGATTTTCAGTTATTGATGATTATTGTCGCCATGTGCTGTCTCCTTCGTGAATGACAATTAATGGGGACGACACAATGGATAGTCTGCATGTAGAATGATGGAGCTCACGCTTAAGGATCTTATCGCCCGCAAACATTCTGTCTACGGCTCTATTCTACGACGAGCCTACTTATAGCCCCAAACTCTTGAGCCGTTCTGTGCGTCATGCACCATGCTGGAGAATCGCTTCAAGCTTACTCATCCGAGTGTGATCGCGCCAGGTTTTGAACAAGTTGATTGCCCGTGATTTTCTAAAACGAAGTTCTTCATAGGTAAACATCGGAAGGGCGTGTCTTTCCAGGACACAAAAATGTGATTTCATCGTGTCTGTCAACTTATCATATATCATGACTTCGAGCCTGTTCTGTGATTTTATCACGGCGATGATTTGGATTCCTCGAGCTATAGCACGAAGTTAGCACAATACCTCAACATGGCAGATGAGATTTGACAGGTCCAGGTGATATAAGGAATACGTTAACTACTACGCCATTGCATAGTGGATGATACAAGTGTAAGTCATACCATAGAGTGAACGTGTTTGAACTTCACGATAAAAAGAACATAGAAATACATCAGCGCTCTCGCACTCCAAAATCCAAGAAACAGTATTCAGGAGGAAGAGGTACTAGGTTCAGGCACAATTGAGAATCTGTGCATACGAGAATCAGTGTGTGAAGCTTGGTAACCGGAGGACAGACTTTGACTTACGCTTTGCTTCTCCATTCTTTCCCCTCCTTCGCCTTATCTTCGCGCTCGGTCGTTCGGTTGACCCATCCTGTTGGGTGTCCTTCTTGAATCATCGAAGCACGCTTATTATGGACAACCTTGAAATGAGACTTGCTTTCCGACGTCTTGATAGATTCGTCCTTGTGTTTGAACAACTGCTACCATAGTTAGCGGGATAACTCGAAGACCGGTCAACACTCACATCTTGCAACACCTGACGGCGACTCAATTCATCATTCGTCTTTGTCTCCTCCATGCGATCCCTCACGGTGACGAGCTGTCCGTCGAGATATTCTAGTCCGGTCCTGATTGCCTGTGCGACCACCTTCTGGATATGCCTCTTCACTACACCTGTCGCAAGAATTTTGATAGTCTTATAGATTGTATCGTGCTTCGAATCACGAATACTAAACTTCAGCGAATCAACCTTGACGTGCACATCCTTGACTTTGAAGATGGAGCTGCGATCTGTGTTGGTAGAAACGAAATGGATAGTCACTGTCATGCCTTGTCCACCGAGGGCAACATCGGCTATGCCCGAGTCCCTCATTTTGATTCCCGTCTTCCTGCGGAAATAGAGGGCAATGTCTCGCATGTCCGCCTGGATCTGTGCGAGTGTGATTGTGAACTCGTGGTGCCGATCATCTTGAATGACGTCATATGGGCTAAACTTCAGAAAGTTATATGCCTCCATAGATATAACGTTGGGAAACATGTTGCGTCCTTGAAGAGTGAGGTTCTCGATAACGAGGTCGACCGTATCGTCGGTGTATTCGACACGCGGAATGGGCAAATATCCGACCTTGAGTGCCAACCTTATTAGCCTCTTGCCCCAGCAGCTGAACATGGACGTACCTGTTCCACCATTGTAGGTAAAATGACGTTTCTAATATCGCTCCAAAGATCAGCCTTAAACTTCAAACTACCTTCGCTGTCAAATAGTAGGTCACGCGTCAACCGAGCCCAATCTTCGCCAAAGCGTTTGTTCAAAGGATCTTCTCCCATCGCCGCGAACCATTTGCCAATGGCATTGAAAAGGTTGTCGAAATGCTCTTTATACTTCTCATCCCAGAAATGACGACCTGACTCGAGGATCTGGTTACCCTCACGGTTACAATCATTTTCCAGTACGAAGCCCGCCTCAAGTAAAACCTACACCGCTGTGAGCATGCTGTGTCGTGTCCATAAATGACACTTACCTTGCGAATGTACGTATTCAAACGATGAAACCAGTTCCTAAACTCGTCATCGCGACGAGCATCATCGATGAGAGCATTGGAAGCGTCAAAAATATCATTCATGCTGAGACCGTTTGCGAAACGCTCGAGCAGGGTACGAAGCTCAGACATGGTAGCACTAAGTGCTTTATCCTTCACGGGAATTAGTGAAGCCGAAAGATTTGCACTAATACAAAACATACCTGGGTGATGGCGCTACCGCGTTCTTTGCCGTGACCAGCAGCAGTCTGTCCGTAGGACGCATATCGCTCAATTTCGTCGAGGAGCCATCTGATGGCGTCTTGGTAATCGCTATGCTTTTGGCACTCGATTATGACCTTCTTGCCGCGATAAATGAATTGGTCGCGGCGCTCCACAGGGAAATACTCCTCGGCCAGGAATTTGCGTGCTTGCTCGATGTGCTCAGAGGCTCGGTCTCGTTGCTGGGGGAAACGTTCAGACATACCACCCTACGACAAAAGTATCAGCAATGGACTCGAACGAGGAAAATATCAACATACTGCATAGTCGCGAATGCGTTCTTTAAGCCCCCGTTTTTTTGCTCCGGTCTCCGAAGATGAAGTGTCAGGTCCAGCGCTTTCAACGTTCCTTAAGAGGTGAATGAGCACACGACTTAAACCAGAAAAAACTACACACCCTTCCTGACGAGCCTGATCTGCTTTCTCCTGAGCAGTATCCTGAGCTTGAGATACTTTGTCTTTCGCATCATCTTTGACACCATCAACAGCAGCGTGGCCCTCGCCAACGATTTGCTTCCCAGATTTCTGCGAGCCGTCCCCTGTTGTTACCGTGGCATCATCAGCGCGGGGGTGACGCTCAACGACCGTGTCCGTTCCGGGAATTTTCGCCTCCAGAACTGGTGTTTCACTAAGGCCAGCTTTGCGTCCACCCTTTGTAACGAACTCGTCTTGGGGAGCAGCCTCATCGATACGGGCAAGCTCTTCCTCGCCGGGACGCAAGCTCTCAGCAACTTTCGATGCTCCTTTAGCAAGTATGTCTCGTCCAATGATCGAGAAGTCAGAAAGTAACTTGCGAACTTCGGAATTGGTGAGGATAAGGGAAAGAATGGTGCGCAGATGGCGAACGGCTAGCAAAAAATGGCATTGAATACTTTTGCAATTATGTGATGAGCACACACGCACCAGTCTGGCGCTCTTCGTCAAGTTGGGCGCGATCTAAGGGTGGGACGCCGGGGTCTATCTTTACGCTGTCAAGAGAGATATCACGAGTATTCCAGATAAAATTCTGGAAAAGCTCGTCGGCGTTTTTCTCGGTGACTATGAGACGCGCAGTTTCGATGATTTCGCGAGTATCTTGAACAAGTTTTCGCCCATCTGGAGACAGCTTATTCTCATCCACTGGCGATGTCTTCAGCAGGTATTGCAGTGTCTCATCTATTTGATGATTGTCTGGCATACGCCCTTGGCGAAATGCTTCAATCACGCCGTACAAGTTGATCTGGTTCACAAACTAATTGAGCAACTGTTGTCACGACTATTTCAATAAGCTCACCTTTCTGGAGACATCAGCCTCCTGGGCAGCCTTGTCCGTTGGTGCGACAACAGAGCCTGCCTTAGGGTGTTCTGAAATATCTTTTGTTGCTGGCGGGAGAGACATGGTAAAAGTAAAGAGGGTTTGTTGGAGTTCTCGCTTGTGTTTTCAACTGGTTATTATGACCGCAACACGACGTCATTCTGCTCAAACCATGTAATGACATCACAGCAGCATTGCCTATTTTGGACTATGACATACCTTTTTAAAAACGCCACAATGAGCCTAGCCTTAGTTAGCGTAGAGGCCTGGCGGGTCTTCGACCGCATAAGAAAAATGTTCTTCCAACTTCCCTGTAGGTGAGAATTAACGAGAAAGAGAACGATATACGTTGAGGAAATTTGAAGCTGTCTGTGTTATACATACCGGCACCGCTATTCAACGTCTTTAGGCGCTTTTCGAGACGAAGAAAGGCTTAATCATGCAGCACATGCCTACCCAAAGATACCACGTGAACATAGAGCATCAAGAAGCCAGGAAAGCACGAGACTGTGACGAGTCAGCAGCAGGACAGCGCCAGACTAAGATCAGCAACTTGACGAAGATGGGAGCGTCGAGCGAGAAGATACCTATTGCAAAGGAAAGAAGTGAGTTGTCGGGCAGAATACTTACATCACAAACATTCCTAAGAAAAACACAGAGAAGAGTGTGAATGTAGTTTGCACATGATATTAGCATCACTATTTGAGAAACAAAAAACATGGACGACTGTGTGCTGGATACAGTGAGGTGGTGGCAGCAACCGCCGCATGTGCAGGGTGCTGACAAAGGTGCAGACATACCTTTGTGAAGAAGCGGTCAGAAGGGTACGGCCATCAGGCACTAGTACGAGATAGCAGTGCAACTTTTAAAAGTGGAACACATAGTGTATCTGGTAGTAGGAGCATTGCTGATGACCTTACAAGACTGTCTTGGCGCTGCACATCGTAAGGTTGAGGCACGAATCCTATTTGTATATATAGCAGGGCCAGCAGTTGCTCACCGACGCCAGTGACATTTTGGCATTGAGCCATCCCTATAATAAGCGCGCGAGGTCGATTGCAATAAATAGAATATCTCTAGCCAGCTGAGATTAGATGGACGTCCGAGATTGTACCAGAACCTATTTTCCAGATTCTTGGAGCGGGGAATAGGACTTTTCTATGTTAGAGGCCAAAGGTCTGGCGGAGTCACACGATATTTTTTCCTCGTCCCTGGTTCTGAAACGTCCACTGGTTCACACACTGTCAGCAACTGCTAGCAGTACCCTAGTCTCATTTTGTCATCATAATTTGTATTCTCACTGGTTCTCATGTGTCTCACAAACATAAAACTCGTTTTACCACAGTTCAAACACGCTTTAATTCACTGGCAGAAGCACCAATCACGTCTTCCAGCCACACCTGCTCATCTTTATTGGCACAATTTTTTTCCAAGTGGCCTGAATCTACGTCCACAGTTGCACACTTTTCTGATTCGGAATATTACCGTAATTTAAGTCCGACGTCACCATTCTCCACACCGCCGAGGTTGCCCCATAGATATTAGACAGGGTTATGCTAGTGGTAGCTATTTCCCTTTTGCTTATCCTCCCTTCATACCTTCTAGAACCAGCTTCCCTTCTCACCTCCCTCCGAGACACACTCTCAACGGACAGGCGGCCAGCAGTGATATACGGAATCTCGTCTCCCAGACCAATTAGGACCCAGACACAGCAGGTGAATGGTGAACTGGGCGGATTCCGATGTCATCTCGAAATGCAGCATTATTGTAGAACACACTAATTTCATGTGCCTTGGTCTGTACATGTAGGTATTCTTACTTCTCGTGTTCAAGAGCTCCTACTTATGGCCATAACTCGTAGGTGGGAGTACACAAGATCATGGCAAGTTGAACTTGCTTTTATTTGTAGACGCTTACGGCCCCGATGGCCTCTAGTGAGTAGCAGCTTATATGCTTGTGCATTGTCATAGGAGTGCTTATCTTACCAGCTGCCGTACATCGCTGGTCGTATTCTTCTTCTGATGTCCCTGGTTATGATGTACGTATCTTATTAACTGATCGTCACGGCGGACTCTCATGAACATTAGTTGCTGGCTCAGCTCACCGGCCTCCCAGAACATAGATTGCCATAGTGAATCCTTCGTTGAAATTAATCTGCTAGACGCGTACTCAGGTTCCTGATAGGCGCTTTTTTGGCCTTTTGTGTGAGTGTGCTACAACGTATAGCCTATTCATCGTCTCAATTGGTGCCACAGTTTGCAGGAAATGCATCCATCGGTTGTTCTTCTTTGAACTTAACGTTACGACCGTGAGTTTCAGTGGTAATTTCAATTGTCGAATTCCTTCCTCAACATGCACAGATTCATAATCTGGAAAGCCTTCAAATACGTCCGTATTGTTCTGATATTAGCCACGATTGGCCACTGGATCGTCCTGTTACGGGGTCAGTTATCTGAAGCAATACCATAACCTGGTCTTTAACACCTCTCGCAGTAATGTTCGACTTCTCCGTCTTGGAAGTGAACGGTAGCTGTGGCTACATGGTTGTTAACCATATTGATATGACCGCTATATTTGTCTACAGTGCGTCCTGAAGACGGTGTTCCATTTCAGCCTTGACGCCTTACACAGCGATGGGTTATGATATACTGACCCTTGCTTTAACTATAATCGGCCTGCGAAATACGCCATCATCTAGTGGACTGTGGAAAATATTGCGGAAACAGGGGATAACATACGTTTTGGTCACCTCCTTGGCAAATACTATACCAGCGGTATGTGCTACTGAACAGAATACAAGATTGATCTGATTCCGTGTCTCCTGTGAAGGTCGTAGCTTCGTTGAATCTGAATCGTAAGTAGCCTGCCATTTTTGATGTCATCTCGGAATTTATGGCGCACCAGCTGCCATGAATGTGATATTTGCGACGCCAGGTAAGCTGTTGCAGAAGCCTTTCAATCACTGTCTGATCATTGTCATGCTAGCGTCTGTTGTCAGGTCTGGATCTATATATGTTATCACGCTCGCCATTTATCCAGCTTCTTTACAGTACCATCGCATCCGGTCGAATAGTTGTTGCTTTCCTAGAGTTACAGTCGAGGTATGAGCGATAAAGCGATTTTTCAGCCATATTCTCAACATTTCCATTTCCAGCACCTACGTGGAAGAGACGAACAGTCGAGATGCACCACTTACCACCATATTAACGCTCCCCACGTGAGTTTTTGCTTTGAATTTTACCTTCGTCGACTCATGGACTTGGCACATAGTACATCCTATATGAATGCCCAAGACTTTGCATGATGTTTGTGACAAAATGATCCTCCAGATGGCGAACTTGGGAGACGCATTTGAGGTTCCTGAACGGCAGGATGTAGTATGGCCTCCACAGAGCTGGCCACGACACAGACCGGGCTTGGGGATAGTAAAGAAAGCATCGGCAGTAGTATGGACTTCTCCTCTTTCTCATGCGCTAGACTCCCATTCTCTTTTTTTATTTAGCGGTATTGTCGAGATAGTGAACTCGCGAATGAGTTTCTCACTTACTTGGAGATGGCCTTCTCACGAATTACTGACATCTGTGAGCATATCCTTCATCAACAGGATATGAGTGTGGGTACAGCAAACAGCTTGCGTCTGGAGTACCGCATGGCTCTCTAGCCATTTAAATGATGTATGATATCTCTGCTGCACAATTCGTGTTGGAACTTGAACTAAATAGGAGTTCAAAGGGCGGAGACTCCGCCGTCCTAGAATTACTCCGGACCTAGGCTGCTGGTCTCTGCTCTAGTGGCACCACTACTTCTATATATACAAAATCCTAGAACATCAATGTGATCCGGTGATAGGTTCCGAGTCGTTGAAGTGCCTGACACTCCTAAGTACTAGTAGTATCTCATGGCCACCCCACTGCTGCCCACGCCGGATCAACGCTGAGTCGACTAGGGAGCCAGAACTTCAGGAGCTTGGGAAATGATGTGCTTTGGATTACAAACAGAGTATCACGCAGCTGGACGAAACGTCAAGCAAGAATAACGCTAGTACTACCTCTCACTACGAAGTTCTGCACGATCTCAGTGACGGCTGCTTCGGGGTGATTAGGTTCACTCCGTAGTCGAATTGTTGCCCTGCTATCATGATGCTTCCGAGTCTTGGAATTCAAGTCGGTTAATATCGGGCAAAGTTATTCAAGACACCATCAAGGACTAGTACAATGTATGATTTATGACTTTACTTTGGAGACCTACAACTAAATCGAACATAGAATCAAACCACACCCAAACATTGTTCGTATCGAACCCAAAAGTACTACAAACTCGAAATCAAATAACACATCAGCGGAACAATGGGCAACCCATATATATGCGACAGATAAAAATAAAGGTATGACTGTCGTGGTATCACGCTCTAGATGCTGTGAACTCCGCTTCCCGGGCCATCTCGTTCAGAATGAGTGGTATATCATCTTCGGCAATATCACATTCCTGCAAGACTATCGGCCAGTTATATCGCTCGTAGCCTTGTTCTTGCTGGAGGCATCGGACCACCTCACGACGAACGACGGGAGAGGCAGCGCACCGCTGCAGTGCATTGTCTAGCGGAAAACTGAAATTAGGGTTACGACTGGCAGGCCGTTCGCGGAGTATAGGTGAATCGCGATATGGAATGGGAAAGTCGCCCGCTGAGTTTTCTGATGCGTTTAAAGAGCCCTCTCGACTGGGTAAAAACATGCTGGGAATGTCCATATCCGAAGGGTAATGCTGTACGACAATGAGCGGCTGCTGGGGCACATTTTCTTCCTTCCGTGGCGGATAATTTGTGTCGGCTCGGGTGATCGCAGTTGATTGCGAAGATGATCCATGATAGTGTGGTGGGACAAATTCGGGTGTAAGAGGACTTTGATAACTAGAATGTGAACTAGAGGAGCTTTTGGAGCCAGACGAAGGGCGCGAATTGGCTGGCTGCGGCAAGTAACATCGTGGGATATGCAACTCATAGTCATTATTTTTATCTAATGGAATATCAGGCAGGGGGGACGTCGGGGGTGGAGAATTGAATGAAGTTCGGATTTTTTTTGGAGAACGGGTAGATAGTGGTGGAATTGAAGATGATTGGAGAGTAGAGGAGCGAGAGCGACTGGAGCCGATTTGAGAGGCATACGGTGACAATATAGGCAACCTTCCTGGGGCGTTCGTGGGTGGCAACGAAGGTTCCCTCAACGAAGTCTCGTAAGGCTTATACGAAGACACCCCGGGTTGTATCCGATCTTCCTCTACTGTGTGGTCTACACGTTGAACAGAGGAAAAGGACTGTTGTGACCAGGTTTTGGGGGTGGAAGGGCTGGGACTTGGAGTTGCAAGGTCTCGCAGCCCCGATACGTTCTGACGACTGTCCCGAAGAGTTCTCGCAGTCGTTTCACGGATGACAAAGTCAGGCAGGGGTACATCTTGTGATCGTGGCAGACATGTAGATGCTCTAGCATCTCGGAAAGCGGCATGCAAAGTGGCATCGTTGATGAACTAGGCGGTGTGTTAACGGAGGTTGATGATGATGAAATCTCAAGGCCACAAACTTTCACTTCCAGTTGCCGCAATTTTTTCAAGATGTGTTCCGTCGATCGACCTTTTTCTTGTTTTCGTGCAATGTACCTCGTAAGAGCTTGCCTAGCCCTGCCAGTGTCAGTTCCGCAGTTGGCGAGCACAGTGATGACCTAACGTAGTAAGTATATATCATGATGAAAATGAACGCGGGAAATATGGTAACTCACCTCCATTTGGGAATCGCCATTGAAGATAGTACTCATACTACAGATAAGCGCTTCTTGGTTGTATCAGGCAGTTCTGACGAAAGTGGGTGATGCGATGATCTACTAGGGAGGAAAGTGTGCCAACAAAGTTGAAGGAGCGGTTGGATTACCCATCACCGTTTATGAGTGATTTGAAACGTTACCACAGTCTACTAGATGACCGGTCCTGTGGCTGGGTCGGTGTGCCCCCAGTATCCAAACCAATACTAAATTAAATTAACGCACGTTTGCCGACACAAAAAGTAATATTCATGGTCGCGGAGCGCAATTTTACCTCAAAAGGTGGGAATGAAACGCTCCAACTGTGACAGACTGACAGTGACTTGAAGCTTTGAAGAGTTACTTACATCCCAGATCGTAAAATTTATGCCATCGTGCGTTGTTTGCAGGCCGGTAACTCCCGTACTCTTCCCAAGTACTTATTACGGCACGTTCGTCTCGCTCCGATAATAGTGCTAGCCAACCAAAAGCAAGGCACTTATTAATGAGTCGGTCCCGCGACCTCGTTGAGTTGATGCACCTGACTGCAGAATTATACTCTGCGGACCCACCACTGACAGCCTGATGATAGGTATTTCCCCTGCAGTTCCAGGGGGGATGACCTTTCGAGATGCAAGCCGTACCGGTACCGAGTTCAAGTTCCGGATCTTCAGTCCTGCGGAACTTGATTTTGTGACAACTCACACACAATTTGGGATGACATCAGGACCGGGGCTAACGTTGGCCGGATCGGACTCCGTTCTTCGAGGCAATGCTCTAACGTATAGGCTCGTCAGCAGAATCACAACGTAATCGGCATTGGCAATAGAATGGACTTGAATACGGGTAATTTCGGGGAGCATGAAACCGAGATAGTTCTACTGCCACATCATAAAGCCTTATCTAAACTTAACCTGCGTCTAAAACGGCCGGCGGGAACGGCAGAACTGATGGAGGTATGCCTTACTAATCAGGGCATTTGCGCACCCGATACCGGTAAGAACTGCAAAGAAATTGGAATTGTAAAAAAAAATCTTATCTCAACTGTCAGAAAAAAACTGTCACAATGCCCAACTGCGGTCCCGGTAGGGCCAAGGTCAAATATTAGCCTGTGACCAGGTGTGTACCGAAGGGGGACTCCAACCCCAACGCACGATGCCGACAAGCAAACAGCCAAGGCGAGCAAAATGTAGACAACCCCATATCCCACGCTCCCGTGCCCCGCACAACGCCAAACAAAGCCTAATAATTACCTCATCTTTAAACCTTCTGTCAGAAAACTGTCAGTCCTCGACAGAATCATGCAAAGGAACAGGAACTCTTATCAATGACTGTCTAATGTCATTTGGGACTTGGACCCACTTTAACTTGTCAAGCTGAAGTTTTTGATTATCATTTCCAAATTCCAAAACGTGGTACATTGTACACTCTGCTAAACGTTTGATCATCGCTAACTGGGTTCTAAGCATATCGTGTACACCCAAAGTTTCCTTGTATCAAACAGGAGCATCAGGGCAACATAAACCAGCGAGCTCTTCTGACAATTTCGAACCGACGATGATTATGAGACCCCTGTTCGTCTATTCACTACCATCCACTTTGCGCTTCTTGATCTGCCTAGCGTCGACCTGAGAACTCGACTCTACCTTAGTCTGAACTCTACTACTACGCGCTGCAACAGCTGGTCTCGCGACGTTGTCGTGCTGCAAGTCGCTTGCAGAGCGCGCTTGCGTTTGCCAGAGTTCAGGATCATAAAACTCGATCGTCCTGCCACGCGAGGGACCGGCAACAGCGTTGGCTGTGGTATTGGCAACGGCGGGTGCGCTGAAAGGATAATAATAGTAGTAGTATGCACCAGATGGGTCGGAGGTGTATGCTTGGGTATATACAGCATTATCCATGACGGCGCTCGCACTGCTTCCCGTAGTGGCAAACTGGTTGGTATTATATTGAGAGTGGTACGCGTGTGCAACTGCAGCTCCGCGATCAGCACCGCCTGTTGTTTTCACAGATCCAGGTCGCACACCCTCAGTGGGGACGCGTGCTTCGGTGGACGCAGCAGCAGTCGGGACTGAATCCGTCGTGTGCATGGATGTAGTACCAGAGCCTCTAGCAAATCTGCCCAATGCGTCGCGCCTTACAGTATTATTGGGGGCTATGGCTGCCGTTGACGCACTTGCGGCCGCTGTGGATGCCCGGGCAACAGGGCGCGGGCGGGCGGGTATAACAATAGTGAGGGGAGCCGACGCACTATTACCCCGACCCCGACCACGCCGTCGTCCGTCACCTCTATTCCCCCTAGCACGCAAAAAGATACGACCACCTCTAGAGGCTGATTGTGCCTGTACTAAGCCTTGAGTACCAGTCTTTACAGCGGTCGCATGTCCAGCAGTATCAAGTGCTGATGATGCGTGGAACGGGGAGGGTGGGAGTCCATTGGGCCAGGGCACAACCAAAGGAGGGTGTCGCATGGTAGCGGGCCCTAACCTCAGATTCGAGCCAACGGTAGGCCCAGTGCTCGCTTGTTCCGAATTCCAATCGATCATGATTTTCGAGTTAGCTATAGACTGAGGTGCTGAATGAGGGTCAGTGGGAGCCATAGGCATAGGCATGCGAGGAGGCATCACTCTGCCGCATGTGGGACACTTGGCGCCTGTAAACACAGCTACGTTCGCCTCCGACTTGCTTAAGATCCCACGGATCCCACGGAGAGGCGTGTAATACAAGCTCCCGTTGTTAGGTGTATGATAAATACTAGCAGAGGGAGTGCACACCACCACGCCCGCTGCAGAAGGGCTGGGAGTCGTTGCGTTCTTTTGTGTAACCCGAGAGACGGCCTTGCACGTTTTGTGTTTCGGCGTGATCGAATCCTGATCTTTCTCCGCCTGTTCTTTCTTGCGCTGGCGAAATTTGGTTTTCTTCTCACTTTCAGCTTGTGCCGCTGCTTGTGCCTGCTTGGAAACCTTGACTTGTCGGCCAGATCTTGTTGTCACAGGAAGGTTCACAGGAATTTTCAATGGTGGCCGAGCTGCAAGGCAAGGCCATCAATCACTGTCCCATAACTTAAAGATGACTTACGCCGGTGTTGCTCAAGGGTATCGTGAATACGAGAGCTGGACTCCACAGCGAACGGCAATTGTTGGCTCATCTCGAAGTCTGATGAAAAGCAGTCAGACATAGATTTAGAGCGCTGATTGAGCCGCCCAACCGTATCCAAACGCAAAATCCTCGATATCCAGGCTTGCAGCTCCACGAGCACGCATGTTTGCGAGTGCTGCATCTGCGATACTATCAATAAGTTGTGTATGAGCTTCATAGAAAGTGTTTGTGATGATCGTCAAAAGCTAGAGGGGTGATCGCATCAGGCGTTATATGTATTCTTTAGAGTGGCTCTTACCACAGGTATATCGCTTCCCACAGTTGACATGCCAAAACGCACGCGAAAGTATTCTGTCGCCCATCTGTGTACGTCTGTAAAGTTCTCGATCAGCTGAGGACCAAGTTGACGAGATGGATCGATGGGAGGATTTCGGGGGTGGTCGCGATTTACAAGCAATTGCAAGGCCCCCTGGATAAACTGAGAAGGCTCGTTAAGCTATAAAATCGTCAATGAGGTGTTTACGTAACGTGAACAGGAATAACTTACCGATACATTAACCCTCTGACCGAGCGGCAGAGGAATTTGCCTATTGGCATAATCTTGTAAGATAGGCCGAGTATGTGCCACCCATTCGTCGATTGACTACAAACGAGTCGTGACATACAATAATTAGATGGAGTGCCACAACTCACAGGAAAATCGGATGATGGATATAGTACATCTTCATCGTCTAATGGGTCAAGATCAGTTGGGTGTCGACCGGAAAAGAACTGGTGTTTTGTCGAAGCTTTCCCCTTGCCCTTTGCGGCAGCAGAATATCTCCCGTCAGTATTCTTAGGCGGCAAAATAAATTGCTGAAGTGCGGGCTGCAAAAGAGGTGGAGCAATGGTTGAAGGTAGATTCGGAATTGACAAGCCTATGCCACCAGGCAAGAGCTCGCGTGGTTGGTCAGCAAGAGTGGTGGAGCATATGCGGTCATACGTGTAACCATCCGGCATGAGAGCTGGCATTGTGGTATCAGAAGGATCATAAGAGTAGTCTGAATCTGCTCTTCTGATGGGTGGTACTGATACAGGATTGATGACAGGCTGGTATCCCTCATCCTTACCATACGACAGAGGGGTTGTTCGTGATGAGGTGAATGACGTATCTGCGTCTGAACTAGCGCGTTCGACACGAGTGGTTCTTCCAACCATGTTGAGGTGGGCGATATAGAAAACGAGTGGTTATGTCTGCTAAATAAAAATCGGTACTTAAGAAAGATCAAGGAGTGGTGTGGATGCCCATCGTCATTGTTAAAGCACTAAAACAGGTTCAAGTTGTCATTGCCGCAAAAACAAAGGTGCAGGACCTTGATTCGGCGTGAAAGAGAGTTAGACAAAGGGAAGATATAATGTTACTGACTGGCAAAGGCTAGTATGAAACCGCTATACAACGAATCTGCATTCTCTGTGATCGTGTAACCATAGGACATATATTGAAGCTTGTGAAGTTTGAAATCGATGGTAGTGGTCACTGGTCGCACACCGAAGAAAACATCTCAGAAAATCTGCCTTAAATGGTGTTTTGTTCGCACGATCCTCTGCATCCGGTCGTGTCCTTGAATTGTTCCTGCTCTTATCTGTGTCAACGGTCCAGGTGCGAATTTTGATTCCGCCGTGTCATTATCATTTCTTCACAGTTGGAATGTACTGTCTTCTGTTTCCAATTATAATGGGGCGGTGTCGACTTCTGGCCCGGCGCGCGTTCCTACTATACCATCAACAGTTGGTATAAATGTTTCGCTAAGCGGGTATGACGTCAAGCTTGGCTATTATTGGCTACGAGGTTCGATGACTTGGACAGCAGACTACAGCCATGTGAGTTCTATGGCAGCTCCAGTACGAATGCGAACATCCCGATATCTAATGTGGCTGAAGCGATCTTTGCACGCCTTCAAAACACGCTGACCCTAGTCAAGTCACACAAGGGGCGCTATACAACCCGAGAATCCTCCCAGACTACTGCGGAACATATTTTCAGCTGAGACAGAACATCATTTACCTTTCGCCAAAGGAAGAAAACACGCGGCGAAGATATCATTCTGTGTCATAAGACGTTATTCACGTGCTTGAGTGGCACTTCGAGGTCAACTGTTTAGATGAAAATGTCCTTTGTTCTGCTACTCCGGTCTACGCTGTCTCATGTATAAAAAACTGCTTGCATGGTGTAATGTCATTCGGGCCAGCTGCGGTCTTTCCACTTGCTCGGGTCACTCGCTCAGCAATATTATTATTGTCGATGTCCTAAGGCTTTCGAACGTTGGTCCTCTGGCACTTTTCTCCACTATTAGCGCTCTCTCAATGTTGCAACCCAGTTATTTCGCGCCTGATCTGCCCCCCTTCCCAGTTCAGGTGTGCCTTCATTTACAGCTTTGCCTTGCTCGTGACTTTATGTGGGAGTCCTTCACCCTCCCTCGGCGCACATCTAGTCTCCATATTAATCTGAAGAGATCTAACGAAACTATCTGTAGCCCCGCCAAACTCAGGAAGGCCTATTTTCTGTTCATATTGCGTAAGCTTCATCTGCTCTCTTCCTCCATATCAGAGCCCAAAAGTCACTGAGACAGGGTTGCAAGGATGGATTTGACCAGCATCGCGAATTGTTTCAGCTAGGTCAACATTCTTGTTATTGATGGGAACTTTTCTGCGTTCGACAAAGCCCTCCTCTCACATTGGTGGGAGGGGGACTGAAATATCCTTTTATGCTCTTTAGTCTTCTACTGTTCCGGCAATTTCTGACACCAGGTACAAGGTGTGGTAAGCGGTTCTCCCTGCTATAATAAGGTCCACTTCGTGCGTCGGGTGCCTGCCTGCGCATTGTTTTAACCACATCTCCTTCAGTTAATGGTCACCTCGCTATCCTCACCGTCTTACCTGCATTCCTTGTTGTCATAAAAGCCTTCACGTGGTCCGTCAATAACAGACAGAAAAAACCTTGCCTTCCTCCCGGTTCAGCGCGACTCCAACTGCTGGGAAACGTCTCATGTATCAACACTAAAGAGCCTTGGTTGACGTATAACGATGGGCTACTGCCTATGGTACGTGGGGAGATAGTATGATGCATATGTGGTACAGATCATTGTATCAGGAGACTTGGTTTTCGTACGACTTCTAAACCAGAAAGTTGTGGTAATCAGTTCTCAGCATGTTGCAGACGCCTTAATGGACAAGCGTTCTCGCATTTACCAACCATAATTAGATTTCTATGCAGGTTCATATGAGACGGTCAGCAGATGTCCGAATCATATTGTCTGCTGCTCAGCCTTCTCGCAGGACATGTCGACCTCGATGACTTTGGCTCTCGCCATGGTATTGTATCCAGATGTTCAGAGACGGAGATAAACTCAGTTGTCGGAGATCGTTTGCTTACATTTGAAGACAGAGCCTTGCTCTCCTACGTCGAATCAGTCCTGCGAAAAACTTTGCGATAGAACCCCGTTTTACCCGCTGGTATTCTTCCTTACCGAGTGCAAATTTAGCCTTCACTAAAGACAATCTTATAGGCGGACCACATGCTGCCTCAATCGATGACACATTGATGGGCCCTTTCATGGGATGAAAAGAGGTACCCCGAAGCGTCTAACTTTACACCAGAGAGGTTCATGGCCGTCAATAATGCACTGACGGATGATGACTTTGCTAGATATGTTTTTGACTTTGGCCGGCGTGGATGTTCAGGCGAGTCGAGTTATTACATTACTGTTTAGACCTGATACTACATTATTTGATCAGGCTGATATGCTGCTAACGCCTCAGTGTGGTTCGCTCTTGTTACGATGTTGGCCACGGTGGGTTTCTCCTGCCAAAGACGACCAGGGAAAAATGATCGAATTCACCCCCAAATTCACGACGGTACTGTCTCAGTATTTGATTTCTCCCGTATCATTCCATTGTAAGGCTAGGGTGAGTTCGAAGGGGAAAAGAGAACAGAATGTGATAGATAAGAGACGTGTTAGTGAGTAACACGAGGATAGATAAGGCTAGGCTTTGGAGACGAGGACTTTCTAGGAGGCTTTCGGTCTTTCTTGGAGCGGGGATCTCATCGCAGGATTGCTGTCCGTGACTGTTCACTTGGCTTCCCTGTTTTTCCGCCTCTACGCTCTAGATACGAGAGTACATGGGTGGTATATATAGTGAAAATAGTAAGAGTCCTCGGTGATGGATGAGCCGAACGATTATGTGAAAAGAGAGGCACCAGGGAGTGGCGTTGCAACCGACAAGGTAAAGTGGAATGAAGAGAAAAAGGGTATGAAAATTTGAATGAGTGACGGTAAGAGTAACGAGAGTTGCATAGCATGTGGTCGGTCTCGAACGTTCTTGATTTGAAGCGTGGTCCAGGCGTAGGGGATCTCCGGTCCTTACAAATCATAGCAAAGTTCAATATCGTTAGATAGACAGTTCAATATCGTTAGATAGACAGGTCAAGATGTCTGTCTGACTTTGTCAATGACAGGAATTGTGCTGGTCATCAGTGCTCAGCAGTAGAAGCGGACGCCCGACCAGGAACGAACTCGATACCCCGTTATGATTCGTAACAGAACGAAACACGATGTCACTGTGCAGGAAAGACAACGATACGGTCCATACTACGGAGGAACCAGAACACAAGTCTTGATTCGGGGTGAAAAAGAGTTAGATAAAGGAAGATATCATGTTACTGAGTCGTAAAGACCAGTAGTCGACCTTGAAGCTTGAAGTGCCATTCGAGTATATGAATAGGATCAGAAGCGTCTCATTGGTGGTCGACACAGAATGACATCCTCACCGCAACGAGGACACGCGCTTAGTCATCCTCTGGCAAAGCCGCGGAGACCAGACACACGTAGTCAGGGACCCTTTGTTGAGTGATCAATCGATCAACTGCGTCTACCAGTGATCCCGCCTTCATCGACATTGATAGTCTCAAACAATTAGGCCTCATAGAGTCATAGTTACACGGCTAAGTACGTCCTATTGGCTCACCGCCTGCTATCCTCGCATGGTGTTGCCAAGTTCGTGAAATCTCCCTGGAGTGTTAACATTGGTCAAGCACAGGCTAGCCGCGGAAACTCGATCGTCCATGACTTCCGTGGTTCTGTTCAAAGCCTAATAAGTTATCAAGCAGCTCAATCATTTATATCCGATAACCGCGGCAGGCTAAGTAGGTGACAGTCACAGCATTAGAATTTGGACGTTGTCTAGATCAACAACCACATCAATGATAGTTTCCTAGGCACATCGGTAATAAGAACAAATAACACAGGGCTATCCGGATTACTATATAACCGTTCTTGGCGCCTACATTCACCGTCGTGGTTCCTCATCTGGAACACCTTTCGTCTTGGGTTATTACTAGGGTGCAGGCCATCTAACTCTAAATCACCATCATCTTTAGGCATATATGCCAGAAACGACCATGTCCTTCCGGATCTCCCTCTCCAACATCCTTTATTTCACTCGCAATACCAAAAAAGCGTCACTCATCCCAGAGGGTTTTGTCCTCGAAACACCTCCGGAACCCAAAGCCATGGAAGTCCAGTTCAAGCCAGAGTCTCCAACATTCCGCTCAACACTTCCCACTATTTTCCAATCACCAGTACCTTCGCCCGCGTCCTCCATCCTAGAGACACCCATGGGGCCCATCATTTCAACAGGGAATGATAGCACAGAAACCCTTGTCAACGTTGCTTCAAAGCCCGGGTGTCCGACTCCAATTCTCCGACTCTACCCACTTGCTAACGAGGCCCTGCATATGCGACACATATCCTTTGCAGATTGTGTTGCACCCTCGCGTCCCGTGGAGCCTCTCAATGTCACTGACATGGCTCAGGTCCCGTCTAAGCCCTCCGCAGCCGCAGCGGACACTCCTGAACAAACCAAACCTCTCAGAGAGAACGCTCCTGATGTGGAGAAAAAATCAAAGAGGAAGAGCATCATGCGGAGCATGTCTTTACGTACCCCACGCACATCTGGCACAAAGGCACGTCGCTTCTCGATTCCTGTCTTTTCCTCGCTGTCGGATGTGACGAGTAAGCGGGCAAGCAAGCGGCCGTAGAGGGAAGGGCATGCTGGTGTCACATAGCCTATGAAGCGGATTTTGCAGACGCCGGGAAGGTGCACCGATGTTTGAGATACGGTTCAGTATGTCGCATGTGTTTGGTTGTATAGTTAGTGCTATCCTATGATATCGACTCAACCTCTAATCAGTAGTAATTATGTATGTTCTATGATATATAGCCTCATTTTGAATTAGGTCACCATTCAAATATTCAAGCTCGACATTGTAATAATAATATGGTGTATAGCATAGTTCCGGGAACTGGGAAGTGTGTTGGCATACGAAATGCTATCGTGCAGCCGTACGCGTCTAGGTTCGCTGTAAATGCTGACTACTGTTCCAGATTGGCTCCCCCATAATGTCAAAATATCTAGGGCCTGCAAGTACAATCAACAGTGGTGACAAGAGAGGGAATCAGAACGGATTAGAATTGCTGCGATTACAATGTTGATATCGCTCTTCTCGAACCTCAGTGAGCCAAATCACGGAAGTTTGAAGCTAGATAACGACCGCAGAAAACAGACGGTGGTCAGTGGTAATCACAAAAGGCGTTAGATAGCAGAGTTTCATCAAAAGCTAAGCTTCAACATGAGGCGGTTACAGCTCAGGCACACTTCGGTCCTCAATGGCTGGCCTGAGGAGACGTAATTTTGATTCGTGTATCCAGGAGCCTTCTCAGGTACTGACCGTATATCGTCCCCATTAATGTGCATCAATTGACATTCTAGGAGGAGACAGCACATGATAGTGCGATAATAAATCATGAGTTACTAAAAGTCGTTCATGCGGTGCCTGGTACATGAAAATCGGGATCAGAGCTCTGATAGAAGAACTGGTGTCAAACTCACTTGGTTTCTTAGTGGTCCAGGTATCGAGGGACTGTTGATTCCATGGTAGATGGCATTCCCAGACACTCTGAATGCGTGGCCCGGCAGCACCTGCAGTGAGGACTTGTCGGAGATTAGCGACCATATTGCACTGGTACTTGTGTGGTGAAGGATTCCAATGACAATGGACTTGGGAGGGTATTGGTGATTGAGCTAGAATTAGTTCGACCGGGAGTGTGAAACTCGATGTACAACTGGATCATGACTAGAGCGGTCGATGACAGAATTGGTGACGAGATTTAGATGCAAGAATATAAGGATATGCAGAACTTGGAAGTCGACGGGATGAAGGGGTGGTGTTGCAGTAAGCTAAATGCATGCGTTCGAAGAGAGACATGGTGATGAGATGGAGTAGCTGTTCGACACGAAAAACAATGATGTGACAGTGTATATTCGAGTGTGGGAAGCACCTACTGCTCGTTTGATGGGATTGTATACATTCTGGAGGCTTTGAAGACAATAGTCGGACACACGGATGCACTGCAGAGGCGCTGGAGGGCTACAGTGTCGAGGACGGTGGGTGCAACATTGATAGGGTACGTTCTTGCCATAACAGTGATGGTGGCGTGGATGCCGCGTGCCTGGGCGTCTATGCAAACGAGGCAGGGCAGGCAGATAGTTGCAATGAACAAATTAAAACACGCACCTCATCAGCTTAGAACAAGACACCCACGATTCCCTCAAAGTCCACTTGACCCCACCCAACGCCATCAACATGTCCGAGCTCGTTCCGATCACTACCCCCCTGCGATGGTTCCAAGGTCATAAAGGCTGGGTGAGAGCAGTCGCAGTTTTTCCCGATAAACGACGGATGGTTACAGCCTCGGAGGACATGACGCTTCGTTTGTGGGACTTGAAAACAGGCGTTGTGTTGAAGACGATGAAGGGGCATTGCAATTGGGTGTTGAGTTTAGCAATCTCACGAGGTGGGGAATTGATAGCAAGCGGTGATTATGGCGGAGAGGTCATCGTCTGGCATGGAGAAACTGGCGAATCAGACACCCAACCCATCAAAGCTCATGCCTGTTTGATTTCTTCGCTGAACTTTTCTCCCGATGGAACAGTACTGGCCACTGGTTCATATGATAAAACGACGAAACTGTGGAACACCAAAACCTGGCAGCCACAAGCAGATCCGATCAAGTGTTGTTGGGTCTTCTGCGTTCGGTATTCGCCGTCTGGAGAACTTCTTGCCATCGCAACATCAGACAATATTCAAATTTATAATTCAGGCACAAGAAAACTCGTCACATCCTTGCAGGCTCACGCATGCAACTGCTCACTTGTGTGGACGCCCGATGGCACACACCTTCTCACCAGTGGCAATTTGATTGATCCTACCATACGCGAATGGGATACATCGACCTGGCAGCAGGTTGGTGACCCTTGGAAGGGCCACTCTAAACATATCTATGCCATCGTCATTAATCCTGCTGGCACCCTTGTCGCCTCGGCAGATGACAACCATGTTTATATCTGGCAGCTCTCAGATCGACGAACCGTTGCCACCTTCAAGCACTCATCCCCGACGAAATGCGTCACTTTCTCCGTGGACGCTAAACACATCCTCATTGGAGGTGTTGATAATATGATCTGGCAGTGGGCAGTACCCAATGATATCAATTCCAAGGCACGTTTTTGTCCTTGATTAATATACCAAAAATTGAATATATTTCATATAGATCCCAGCCATCACGACCTTTGTGAATTGCAGCTAGGCAAAGTTAGATAAAATGCTAAGGGAGGATGCGCTTTTGGACGCGCAAAAGGTGTGATGGTTTCTACGTGTTTGTAGCCTATGTTGATTGCCGCGATGTATAGGTCATCAAACTCGACCCTTCGTCTCATATTGGATACCAGTTGACCCATGGAGCGCCGCGTGGCTTGCGACGTTATGACGAAGCTGTCGAAGCTATCGATGCCTTCCCAATCATGTGGTCCAAGTTGGACCACGCTCCCGAAGCGCACATACGAGGTAGGCAATGGAACATCCCTACATCGTCTCAAAATGCCTATATCATTTTGTAGATCTGCGTCAGCAGTATCACCGCCCATCCCAAGCAGAAGACGCTATTCAAAGAGCTATTTCGATGGAACTCGAATATGCCCCGCTACGTCTTCTCAATACCTCCGCGGGTCTCTTGTACGATCGAGCAGTGCAAATACACACCTTCAAAACGAGTGCAGGGTACAAGAAACCTTTGTCATTCACAGCGAAACATTCAGACCTCCGAGCGGGGCGCATCAAAGATGTGGTGGCGACGTACTCTCGCTGCGTCCTGCTATCACACAGGTGGGAAGAAACGGAGGTGTTGCTGCACGACATTCAAGACAAAGTCGTGTATGAGTCGAATGGACTCAATAGCATCGCGAAGCTGCAGTCGTTTTGCAAAGTTGCTCGTGATGCTGGGTATCGATGGGCGTAGATGGATACATGCTGCATCGATAAGAGGAGCAACACCGAGGTTCAAGAATCGATCAACTCCATGTTCGCCTGGTGCCGCCGCTCAGTACTGACTATCGTCTATTTGTGTGATGTCCCTCCTTCATCCCGACCCAGTGCACTGGCGAGGAGTGTTTGGAATGAGCGAGGGTGGACATTTCAAGAGTTTTTTGCTCCAAAATTTGTCCCCTTTTATCAGAAGGATTGGTCGTTATATCTCGGCGATCGCTCTCCCAACCACAAAGAGTCTCCTGCAATCATGAAGGAGTTGGAGGATGCGACAGGAATAGATGCGGGGGCCCTGGTGACCTTCCATCCAGGTATGAGCGGCGCCCGAGAGAAACTTCAATGGGCACCGAAGCGCGTCACCACTGTGCAGGAAGATATTGCGTACTCATTATTTGGCATATTTGGCATCACCCTACCTGTCATGTATGGCGAGAAGAAGCAGAATATCTTTGCCTGAAGATCATATTCACACACAGGTCTCTTGATTGCGGCAAATCGTGCCTATAGATGTAGCATTGAAATTTCATGAGCAGCTTGAACAGCTGAGAGCTCCTCGGTTCGCAAACTGCAGACTTCATCTGCCCTGCATTTCATTCCGTGTCACGGAAATCAGACGGAGGCGCGGTCTAGCCCAGGAGACACCCATCACGTATGAAATTAAAGCACAAGGACTTAATGATCTGCTGATCGCCACCGAAGAGACCCTAGCTCAGTTCTCGCGGGCAAGGCCCGTGCAGCAGACATTCTTCCTTGTACATCCATGGGATCGAGATCTCCTCGGGGTACCTGACTTTCCAAAGCATGACTTCATAGTCGATGCAGAGCCCATAGGAAGTTGGACTGAGTCCGGGTCCCCTTGGCGGTTCGTCTGACTCACAAACATTGCGGCTGATGGTCCGCCTCGGACAACCTTTCGACGCATTTTTACTAGCGCAACATCGTGTCGGAGAATATAAGAGGATCGCGTCAGACCAAAACATTGTTGCACAAGTGAAAGACATGGAGGCTACACGTAGATAGTTGGCATACATACTGGACAATAAAATCAAAGCCGCCAAGAATATTTGGGGAAAGCACGACCTCTAGTCACGGTATCCCATCATGCATGGGCGTCTACCAGATGGCAGAATGCATAACTTCAGGCTGGCAAGCCCAACTACGGCCAGCAGAAAGCCATGTAACATCCATATTCATCGGAAGGATGTT